>JANLJB010005741.1:0-19487 GCA_026212285.1 Bursera cuneata
CTCTATTTCTAACTGCATTATAATTTCAGTTTTGACTTTTGTCTTCATGGAATTCATGTTTAATCTTGCAATTGCTGCTCTAAATTAGGCTTGGATAATGGAAATGGCTCCCTATGTGAAGTCCCTGGACAGAAATCACTTGCTGGAAGCTGGTTTAGAGGGATTTTATGGACAATCAACACCTCAAAGGAAGAGACTCAATCCTAATCTTGACATTGGAACGGACTTCATTGCTAATAACCGGATTCCTGGCATTGATTTTGCAACTGTTCATTCATATCCTGATCAATGGTAATGGTTACCTATTAAGACTATAATCTAACATAGTGTTCTAATTTTATGGAATTATGTTGCATAAGTTGGTGTCTGGAAGTAAATCATTTAAAATGAGATCATAAACATTGTCAAACATGGAGAAAGTTAACATATTTTAATCCAGAGCTTTGCCTTGTTTTCTTAAATGGAATTGTAAATAGCTTTGTTGCATGAACAGGTTGTCTGGATCAAATGATCAATACCAACTTTCTTTCTTGAACAACTGGCTCAACACCCACTTCCAAGATGCACAATACATTCTTCGGAAGCCAATACTTGTCACTGAATTCGGGAAATCCTGGAAAGATCCTGGTTACAACAATTACCAGAGAGACCTAATGTTCAACAGTGTCTACTACCATATATATTCATCAGCTAAGAGAGGAGGTGCAGCAGCTGGGGGCCTGTTTTGGCAACTCCTAACTGAAGGCATGGACTCTTTTCGCGATGGTTATGATATAGTTTTGAGCCAGAGCCCTTCTACAGCTAATGTGATTGCTCAACAGTCTCACAAGTTGTATCAAATTGGTAAGATTTTTACAAGAATGAGAAATGTGGAGAGGTGGAAGAGGGCAAGGGCCAATAGAAGGGGTAAGTGGCAGGGCAGAAACAGGGGAAGGCATATTGGAAACTGAAAAGATGCATTTGCTTATGTGACATAATTAAGTTTTACTCATTTAAACTTTTAAGTGGTGAGGTTTTGTGAAATGGGTTCTCTTAGAGATGATTGTTGTTCGTCCAGGAGGGCAGCTATAACTTAAAGTTATTTGTAATGTCTATGTTTCTGCAGTTGTTTTGACAACTGAGTTGTTTGCAAAACTCTTTTTTAAGGCAATGATAAGAATTGAAAGCCTTAAACTTGGTTGTAGTATGATATTAGTCTAAACAGATGGTTAGTTTCTATGTTGGGGCTATTTGCCTATTTTCCACAGCCCTGCAACATTGCAGCCAAGAAAATTATGGCTACAAATTTCTAAGTATCCTAGGGTTATCCGGAACCCAGATCATTGTGGTCAAGAAACTGGCAGATAACATGGGGACTCAAGAGGATTAAATTTCAACACCTGACCTTTTGGTTGAAATTAGAGGTTTTAATCAAACTTTAAGTTTATAAATGATTAGTTGAAGACTAATTGCGAGGTTAACCAATCAAGTTTTTTCTTCTATGCCATCAATTTTCTCTCTCTCACATACAGAAGTAGCAGTTGTCACTTAATTACTTTTTAAAATACAGTTATTTTAACTAGGATAGTTTTGAAAATAGTTGTTATATATCATAAAAGAAAGAATCTGTTTAAAATAGGATAATAATAGAGAAATATGAGCTTGTATTCTATTTGTTTTCACAATCACCAAACACATATGTTATCTAATATATTCATACCTAACGATTTTTCACAAATTTTTTATTTTTAAAATTTATTTTGCAATTTTTAAGAAAAAGCCAAAATTAACTAACACCTACACAATTCAAAAATCAACTACTAAAAAAAAACAAAAAAAAGAGTAGATGTATGAACCCCTTTAAAATGCTTTTTAGACCTTTTTATAGGAAGAACACTTAATATTTTAAAATTTGAATAATTAAATTTTCACAATAATGTAAACAGTTTCATAAAGTTATATAACCAATACAATTAATAATGAAAAAAAAAGAAAATTGAAATATTATCTTTTTACGTACTATATTAATTTTTTTAATAGTTTGTGTATTTTAGATAGAATTTTATTTTTTTAAATAAATAAATAATGAGTGCATTTAGAAAAGTCTTGTACTGCACAAATTAAAGTAAAGACCGGGCCTCTCTGGCCCAGGATAGTTTCGCATTATTGATTGTTTCACCTATTGGGCCACAAACTCGTTTCTAAAATCCCTAATAAAGTTGAGAAAATGTTCCAACCAACTCTTTGAAGCTAAGTGCCCTGCATGGCGGCTGTTCTAACGCAAACATGCTTCTATCAAGTAGGCCTCGTATCAGGAGACTGTTCACGACTTCAGCCATCTCTTGCATCAAAGATGGAGACATCTGGATTTTTCCTCCGAAACCAGGCCAACTTTACCTGGAAACCCGATTACCTTGTCATGCAAATATGCCGGAAGTTAATTATAAGCTAAAAGAACTGGTGAAAACGGGTCATCTACATGATGCTCGCAAGATGTTCGATAAGATGCCGCACCGAGATGAGATTTCATGGACCACAGTTATCTCTGGCTATGTCAATGCAATGGACTCCACTGAAGCGTTGACATTGTTTTCAAGGATGTGGGTTGAGCCTGAAATGAACATGGACCCCTTTATACTTAGCCTCGCACTCAAGGCTTGTGCACACAATGTGAATGTTAATTCTGGAGAATCATTACATGGGTACACCGTTAAAACTGGTTTAGTGAACTCAGTTTTCGTGGGTAGCGCTCTTTTGGATATGTACACGAAAACTGGAAAAACTGACCTAGGTTGTCGAGTTTTTGAAGAAATGCCTATGAAAAATGTAGTATCATGGACTGCTATTATTACCGGGCTTGTTCGTGCTGGTTATAATAAGGAGGGGTTGGTTCACTTCTCCGAAATGTGGAGATCAAGAGTGGAATGTGATTCGTACACATTTGCTATTGCATTGAAGGCGTGTGCTGATTTGGGTGCTTTGAACTATGGGAGGGAGATTCATAGCCACACGATAAAGAGAGGTTTTGATGTGAGCTCATTTGTAGCTAACTCTCTCGCTACAATGTATAACAAATGCGGGAAACTAGACTACGGTTTGTGTTTGTTTGAAAGAATGAGCACACGTGATGTGGTTTCCTGGACAACAATAATAACAACTTACGTCCAAATGGGTCAAGAAGAAAATGCTTTTGAAGCATTTTTCAGAATGCGAGAATCAGATGTGAAACCTAATGAGTATACTTTTGCTGCAGTAATCTCTGGTTCCGCCAGCCTTGCAAGAATTAAATGGGGCGAGCAGTTACATGGCCATGTTTTACGTTTAGGTCTTGTGGATTTTCTGTCGGTGGCCAATTCCATCATGACCATGTATTCGAAATGTGGGCAGTTAACTTCAACTTCAATTGTATTTCAAGGAATGAGCAGGAGAGATATTATTTCATGGAGCACTATAATTGCCGGGTATTCCCAAGGAGGTTGTGGAGAAGAAGCTTTTGAGTATCTATCATTGATGAGAAGGGAAGGACCAAAGCCTAATGAGTTTGCTTTTGCTAGTGTGCTGAGTGTATGTGGAAATATGGCAATTCTTGAGCAGGGGAAGCAACTCCATGCTCATGTACTGTCCATTGGGTTAGAAAACGCAGCTATGATACAAAGTGCTCTAATCAACATGTATTCAAAATGTGGGAGTATAAAAGATGCTTCAGAAATCTTCTATGAAACTGAAAGTGATGATATTATCTCATGGACGGCCATGATTAATGGGTATGCTGAACATGGCTACAGTAGAGAAGCCATTGATTTGTTTGAGAAGCTTCCCAGGGTTGGGCTGAGACCAGACTCTGTGACCTTTATTGGTGTTCTTACTGCTTGTAGTCATGTGGGACTAGTTGATCTTGGTTTCCACTACTTCAATTTGATGAGTAAAGAGTACCAGGTTACTCCTGCCAAAGAACACTATGGCTGCATGATTGATCTCCTTTGCAGAGCTGGACGACTTGCTGATGCTGAGAACATGATCAAAAGTATGCCTCATCAACGGGATGATGTTGTTTGGTCAACCCTGCTTCGAGCATGTAGGGTGCATGGTGATATTAATTGCGGAAGACGTATCGCAGAGAAGATTCTTGAATTAGATCCAAATTGTGCAGGGACTCATATTACCCTTGCTAATATTTATGCTGCCAAAGGGAGATGGAAGGAAGCAGCAGAAGTAAGGAAGATGATGAGATCAAAGGGTGTAATTAAAGAGCCTGGATGGTCTTGGATTAAGATAAAGGATCAAGTTTCTAAATTTGTTGCTGGTGATCGTTGTCATCCTCAGAGTGGAGATATATACCATGTGTTGGACTTACTAGCTTCAAGGGCTGAAGTTTCTATTCACGAATTGGATTCTCTTCTGTATCATGTTGAAGATTAGCTGAAGGTAAAGTATTTCAATTTTGCATTGCAGATTGAGACTACTCCTGTTAACGTCATTGCCTATTTGAGGCTGCTTATTAAAACTACGGCGAGCTATTACAAACGCAGCAAGAAGCTGAGTTTTTTTTGTTAACATAAGTATGTTGGACTAGAGAACAAGGGTGTTAGGAGTCATGAATTAGGAGCAAGCACAAGCAAAGAATTGGGGCATCCTTGTTGAAGGCTCGTGAAATTAAATGAGATGGATCATGGAGTCTCCATATGCAGCTTAAAATGGTAAACCACCACCAAATATGTCGTATATTCTACGAATCAGTTCAGAGGATCATATTGGCGTGTTTTCTCCTATGCGATCGTGCTGTCGTGCAGTTCTGAAAGGGTACATTGTAGTGGTTTCACTTTTCCAACCTATCAGCCAATTCTGAATAATATTGTTCGGCTCAAGAATCCAGATTCTTTTAGCAGGATTCTTGAGATCAAAGTGATGCAGCATTCGAGCACGTCGATTTCTTAAGACTTAAGTTATGTTTCGGTTTTACGGTTACCAAGATTGGAGGAAGGTACATATTGTTGATGGCAAAGTGGTTTTCTTTCCCACCATGTTAACTATAACAAGTTATTGAAATCCCAGATTTTTTACCGTTTACGTGAACATCAGTTGGTGAAAGTCCGATAACGAGATTGACGTCGGACAAGTCAATACTGATTGAGCTGCTGAAAAAGAATTGACCGTTTTCACTGATTTATTAGTATCTAAGATTGATTTTACCTTACTAATTCGCTTTTGGGATGAGCGAAAGTAAGATCAACCGCAACAGCATGTTCATCCCATTACTAGATTGTGCAATTTCTTTTAATTTTAGTTTTTCTTCCATAACCATGTAATTGAATCCTCTCATTTTTCATTTTCGGTTATAAAGAAACCGCCCAATTTTAGTCTTACAAACTTTCTCTAATGTTTTTACATTCACATGCTCAGCAGTCTAAAAAACTAAATTGAGAGCTGTACATCACTTAAATTGCTCAAGTCTAAAGTTTTCTAACCATTTGATTGGCAGCTTAAGTTTAAAACTTGATTGACCAACACCTTACAGTTAAGAAGATTGTAAACAGATGACAGTTCCTACCCGGAGTTTCATTGCTACTGCCACCATCAAATCCGAAAGAACTTCAAGCCATTGCTTGAGTGTGCACTAACATTTTGCAGTTTATCCAGAGGTGTTAGCACAATTTCAGACATGAAATTTTTATGTGCTCAAGACTAACAAAATTATCTGCTTACTAAGTTCACCGTTCATCTCTAAACCAATAACGAATCACGTATACAACAAAGCCTAGGCAAAATAGAGCAGCCCCCAATACAACTATTATCCGCACTGAAAGATCCGAAAGAAATGCTTCCAGCACAAAAGATTTCCATGACAAAAACCACAAAAAGGAGAACAGAAACCCTACAGCAGCACCCACAACCACTTGGCTCATGGTATGAAGTCGTTGTGAGACCCGGAGCCACGACTGCAATCACAGACAACAAGGTAACATAAGCAATCTATTCATTTCAGTTTCATCTGAGTTCAGTATCATCTTTCAGTTAATACTTTCTGGGAGAAAATCAGAGACACATAACAGAGTGCACGTTTTTCTGATGATGACTTTACTCGTGCATCTGTTGGACATTATTGATTTTGTTCAGCATGATCTAACTAGCAACCACTTTGGTTAAATACTCTTTTTGAAATTGGGCATGCAGGAAAGAAACCTAAGTTTTCTCTTTGTAGTAAAATGACAAATACCTTACACTAATTTATGACTTCATTACACTTTTGAACTTTCACAAAATGACTATAGGCTCTGAATAAACTAAAACTAGAGAGTAACTAGAAAAAAGAAAACATGTTCATCATTCAGTCACACAGACATATGCAAAACAAGATTGCGCAATTGGTATATAACTAAATTCCTGGTCGCCACATACTGTTATGTGATACTCAGGTGTACTTTTTGTCACTATCTTTCTGCACCAGAATTTATGCATATGAAGTTCTATGTTACTTTTAAAGAATAGGTCAAATCTTGACTCAAGATATATGTTTGTCAAAATTGGGTATTCCTGTCAGATGGAGAATGGTTGTTTAGGAGTGCTGTGAATACCTCAACAAGTATTCATAACAGTCTCCAATTATTAACAGGTTACTAAAATTTCATAAAAATAGATTTGGTAATAATGTACTAGAAACTGGCTGGCAGCTGCATCAAGTTGTAGTCTCATATAGGGCACTGATATTACACTACAGGAACCAGATTATCATACTTACAAGATATGAACCAACTGCCAAGGCAAGCCCGCTGATCACCAATGAAATTTCATTTAAACCCAGCGATTCCACAACTGCAACAACAGAAAGAGAATTGTTTATAAATATGTCTTAGGAACTCCACTAGCTGCAGTTTTCTACATTCGAGATAATGTAAGACCAAAGTAGAACACATTCTAGATTATGTAATAGTAACGCATTGTCAACATGTTGATTAGTTGGAAGTTCAAAATTTGGAAACTGAATATATTCCTACAGATTATGCAGCCAGCAGTTTATAAAAAAGTGTTCAAATTATTATTCTTATTTCTGGTGCTGCTTTCCTTCTAAGTTGGGCAGGAACCAAAATACTTATGTAAAGCCTAACCTTAACATATTACACAAGTATAGAGTATTAATCAACCAAAACTATTCGTTCAAGAAAAAACATGAAAATTTTATAAAAGGAAATGGTATTAAAGGCCAGCAATTACTTGAGAGAACAAAATAGGTGACAATGTAGAAAATGGATTGTGCATGAGAAGATGGCATCCCAGGATCTGATCTTGAAGTGGGATCAGGTCTCTCTTGGTTTAGAATCCTCTTGAGTGTAACTGATAGTATGGTATTAACAACAGACCCCATCAGAGCCCACAAAGCTTCAGCATCATGTCTCCAAATAACCACAGCTCCAAATAATGCAGAAACAATCCACTTGCTCTGTCAGCAACAACAAATAAGCGTTTAAATTCAATATTAGACAGCCATATCAATCTTGAATCTATTAACTTCCCAACTATAGGTTTCTCTGTTTCTCAGGCACGGGACTAGATAAACTAGATTAAAAGTTAAAACCTTCACTTTACCAAATTACTCTATTGATCAACAACACAACAGAATACAACTTTAAGCAAATGATTTCTAAATATTAAAAGAGAATCCAAACCCACAAAACACAATCATAATAGGAACGAAAGATTGACAAGTAACAAACAAGATTTACAAACCAGACGATTAAGCGTCGACTCCAAACCAGCAGCCACGAACTGAGACGATCCATCAATAAAAGATTCTTGTTCAAGCACTCTAACATCTTCCTCAACATTACTACTACTTCCACCATTCCCAAACGCAGACGTTTTAACCATTTCAGTCATGTTTCTAGAAACAAACCCACCATAAAAAAGGGAGTTCCTGATAGAAAATCGAACCAACAAACTGGGTTTCAAAGACTTGAGCTTAAAAGAGCGACAAGCTAAAATTCTGTAAGTGGGTTGATACAAAATGTTTGTTGCAGCTGACATCTCTGTTCAATTAACAAACAAAACGACCATGGCTACCATGAGCAAAGCCACTGCAACCTTTTAAGTCTTTTTTTTTTTTTTGGCTTATTGGGGAAATTGAAATGATTGGTTGAGATAAATCCAAATGGGAATCTACAACAGACCTAATTTTGGAGTCCTTGGATCCTCCACGCCTGAGCCGAGCCTAAATACCCATCAGAGGGAGAGTCATCACCACATGGCAAATAAATCTTAAATGTCAAACTATTAGTATTTGTTTTGTCCACGTTACTCATGTCCATGTTCCACAAATTTATGAGTAAGAATACGTAAATCTAATTGATTAAGAAATCCTTGGAAATGGATGGAAGTTCATCTACATTGTTTTGGAAGATCTGAATTATACTCAGTTACAATATTTTACAAGATCATGAGCTTCCAGTTAAGAGTTTGTAGCGACTATATATGTCCATATGTAAGTAGTACAAATTATAAGTTTGGTGTATATAGTCCGGCGGCAAATGAGCTTCTTCTTCTTCTTGTCAACCTTAATTAAATTTAGGTGTACTGGTAGTGTGGTGTTGAGTGGTGGGTGGATGGGTTATCCAACACAAGCTGACGACTTGCAAGTTGCAACTTTTTGAACTATCCAAAGCCATATTGTCCAGTGTCCACATATTATTCATTTATTTCCATTTTAGATAGGTAGAGGAGGATTAAAAGAAACACTGTCGACCATTAAGCGTATTTTTTTAATACTAGTTCAGGTTCACTGCCTAATGCCCAATGCATACCAACTTTAAGGGAGATATTGGATTGGAGTTGGAGGCATCATAAATTAATAAATAATAGAGTAGATATATCCAACCCCCACTTTTTAATTATTCAAATCCTATCTCTAAGTTCACTCCATTAAACTTTTTAATTTGATATTATTTTTTCAATAAACCCCGTTTAATTCCCACATTATCCTTCACTTTTAATTTAATTTTTCACCATCAATACTTGACATTTAACTTTCAAAAGAAATATTAGATAGAATAGTATTTCTGAAGATTAAAAAAAAATTGAAAAATCATTAAATTATATATATATATATATATATTCCAAACAAAATTTGCATATTCAGGATTTTAAATTATATAAATAAATTAAGGATTAAAATATTTAAGAGAATTTAGGGTTTATTGTATATATGTGATTTAGTTGTTCATTAGGAATTTAGAGTGGGGGTTGTACGAGTAAACCACTGCTAAACGAACTACGTACCATGAAACTCCCATCCCATGGGCCAAGGCCAATAATGTGTAGGTCGGACCCTACACCTACGGCCAGTTGCAATAAGCAGATCAGTCGTGCCTCTCAAATCTTAACAACAGAGCTCTTCAAGTTGGGCAGTCTTCCAGTCTATCTTTGTCTATGGGAGCCTTCAAATCTCTCTGAGAAACAATACACAAATGCACGGACTCTCACTCTCAACTTTGGGCTGTTCTGCAACCTCCAAACAACTGCCACTAGAATTTTTTTGCCTGACAGGTCCTCACAAGAAACCTCTACTCTGAAGTCTGCAACTTTTGTTTCCTCAAGTTCTGATATATGAGAATGAGATGACCAAAAAGGAGGAGCTTACATAGATTGTATGCTTATTGCTTCAGTAAAGAATACAAGTTAAGGGGGATAAAACTTATATGCAGATGGGCAAAGGCATTTGAAGAGAATACCTAGGAATATTACAAATATGGCGTTCTCCATAGAGGGCTGTGAATTTTAGAAATATTAATATGCATGCATTGAATTTTCTAACATCTTTGACATAAAAGAAGAAAGAACCAAGCAAGTAAGTAGATGATGTTAAATATTTTATCTTTTAGCGGAGCACATTTAGACCACTAATCAATCAACTGAAGCAGTGGAGAAGAAGTGCATAAGGGTTTTTACTCAGACCTAACCATCCTATCTAACAATCTCTACATATATTCAACAAAGTCCATGCAGGCAAGAAAGTTCCATTATGTTGTTAAAATTAGGTAATCTCCTTTAAATCAAAATCACTCTCGAAATCATTATGTCGAAAATCTGTTTCCTATATATCTAGACCGCTTGAAGCACTTTAAACGGACAAAGAAGAATTTTTTTTCCACCACTAGAGGAACCTTTTACATCTTAAGATATTGACATTTTCTTCTCCTATTCAGGCTATTGGGATAATGCAAATTAGTATGGCACATAGCTTGGATGACTGAAATAATGTACCTGGAATAGAAACAAAGGAATATTGCCAAGGAACAGAAATTCAGATTAATAATAAATGGATCAACTATTGGATGGTTTGAAACTACTACAGGGCATATATAGTATGGCTAGAGACAAATTTCAGACGGTCCAACCAGCAAGAAAAGCGATTAGGCCAACCTTAAACCAAGTCGAAGAATATTGCAGGTATGACTGCCAAAATGCCGGTACTTGCTCCATTAGTCACTAGGAATCCAACTGATCTGACCTACAAATTTAAACATCCTTAAACGCAAACGTGGCCGATGCTTATTGCGCAATGTAATGTGAATATCTAGGTGTCCACAAATTAGGTCACATTATTATAAACATGTCGGATATCATATTTATGAGACAGTAAATTCCTTAATTCGGAAACACAATTCACTTAGTCTTAGCCATGTTATGATTGCTCAGATGACTTTTGAAGGATAAATAACCAAAAATCTAAGCAATAGATAATTTAAGTGTAGTTGATGTGGGGAGGGGACGGGAGGTTCAACTAAACTAAAAGAGGGAGGTGTGACGCGTGTGTTGAGGGGATTTGATGAGAGGAAATGTTGGAACTCGGGAGGAAAAAAACATTAAAGACGATGGCGAAATCGGCTTTGGCCATTGCCCTGTCAAACTCAACCTCTCAAAGTACACTGAGAGAGGTCTACAGCGGCCTATGGGTTCGTATACGCTATGTGGCAAGGAGTTGGGCCACTGTGTGCCTGTCTGGTGTCTTCATTAATGTTGGTTTCTCAGGGCTTTCATTATTAGTCCTTGTGGTGGCTGTAAAGCAGTAAACTCTTGTCGCAGTTAACAATGAAGGACGTCCTTGGCCACTGTTGCCTGTTGTGGTGCTACAACCTATGGAGTGATGGGCATTGGCAATTCAAATCAACCATCAAAGTAATGCATGCGATATCAGAAAAAAAAAAAAAAAAAGCAGCCTTAAATGACCACTCAAGAGATTAAAGCCTGATAACTCTGAGGCTTATGATCTCAGTTTGATTTTCTTTGATTCTTCAAGTGTCTATGGAAGTTTCAGTTTGTTAAACATGAATCTATGGCCTTTGATATATTTCACATACATTGAACACCAAGATACAATATAAACACCAAATGCAAGTGAGAATCTAGTAGTAATGTTCTTTGGTCGTAGTAGTATATGCATTTCCTATCACTGAAGCTCTGATCACGTGCACATCCTACTTTCTACTTAACAAATTGTATAAAGTGAAAAAAAAAAAAAAAAATTCAGCAAAAGGACGATTACATGTAGACTGAAAATGACTGATATTAGAATTCGAAATTTGATATTAGTACTTTTACTCTAGGGGTGAATACTAAAGATATTGTTAGAATTCTGAATATCTTTGGAGTGTATTAGAGGCAGAGAGTACTACTGCAGCATGCTTCTATGCAATTGGATAGGATGGGATTGGGTGGTGGGATGGGGGGGTGTGGAGGGTGGTGGGGGTCTGCTTCCTTCAGCAGCTAGCCTGGCAGCCCGTATCCCAACATGTATAAAAAAGTAATAGGTCAAGAGCTAAAGCTAGCACTGCCAATATGTTAGGTAACCATCCCCAGAAGTTTGAAAATATTAGAGAACCCTCTCAAGTCCTAGCCAGCTATTGATGACCTAACATGTCTGTGATGGGAACTCTCATTACTTCCATTTATCCTTTGGACAAAATGCTTCTAAAAACTTCCGTTGGGAGTTTCCCAATCTATAGCAACTCATATTCAGTACATGCCCAGGAATGGTATTATTAGGAGGATTAATAGGACATTCTGTTAGAAAAGCGTTTGCTTAGCAGAAAAAATAACAATGACAATCTGTACTTTTGGTATGGAGAATGAGCTCCAACCATGGCTAACTACATTGCCTCACAAAAAAAGAGAAAGAGTAGATGAGTGAATTTAAGAAACCTATCAGAAGCAGAAACCTATACCTATTCGTTCTTCTGGGTGGGTTGAGGTTCAGCAGGACAAAGAGGGTCATTTTTTAAATTAAAAAAAAAAAAAAATCTATCAGAAACCTAACATGCAGTAAAGACTGAAGAGGGGGGATTATTTAATTGGATATTAGGTCTTTAGTTAGAAAAGTCGTCAAAAGTGGTCGCCTAAACAGCGAGCTTCAGGAATCAGGGCCACGTGAAATCATCACATAGATACACGCCAGAGGTCAGAGTGCTGCTGCTGTGTACGGATGAATTTAGCTCGATTTGTGATATGCTGTAATCTGTGCAAGCATAGTTCCGAATTTGGAGTCTGGTCCCATTCCAAATGTACGCTAATTCTACTTCGAATCATTGCAAATATATTCAATACTAACGCAAATTTGTGTTGTGTAGGAAAGAAAGCATTTAGACCTCTATGATTTTGAGTATTGTAATCAATATATGTAAGCACCTGTTTCCAGAAAACATGAGTTTGTTTTTCTTTTGATAATGGAGAAATTGATATTGTTGATTGAACTGGTTTTCGGAGACGTGAGGAAAAAGACGGAAAGGGAATGTGTGGACCAACATAACAATCTTGGTCATGAGATGAGGAAGTGAATGGGGTGGGGTCAAAGATGTCACTCCATCTTCTCTCTGCTTCCATCCTACTACCCTCACCCACTATCTTTATTATCATATTTTTCTTTCCTTAATCTTGACAGAGATGAGACTAACCCTATATTCCTATTACATATACAAGAATCTACGCAAACCCGCTCATTGGATTTTTGCAAGATAAGAGTTCAAAAGGAACAATCATTGCATCATATTCTTATGCCAATTACAGAGATTGCATTCGATTCCTATCCCTAGCTTTTTCATTTTTAATCTTAAGAACTCTTCTCTTTGAAATTATGATGTGATTATCACCCATTTAATTATATTGTATCATACCACATTATTATATAAAATGAATGATGCAAAATTATTTTTTTATTATTATATGATATTATTACAAACATTCTTTAAACTCCAATCGATGAGTGGTGACCTTTAAGACCATATACGAAAATTATTTCTTATTATTATATTATATTATATGATCCATATAATGTATTGAATTTTTGTAAAATATTATTCCAAAGAAAATAAAAAAAAATCCTTATCGTATACGAAATAATTAATTAAAGCATGTGAATGTGTTGGAGGACCATAAAAGGAGAAGATCTCTCCGCAAGAAGTATTACTTCTCTCCTCAGCCTCACTAAAATATTCTTACTCTCAGACTGAGAGAGACATTGAAAGACTTCCAGAATTTTTTTCCTCATTTCACTGCTCTCTACTCCCACTTCACTCTTCTCTGCACTGAAAATGGATCACCCTCGGTTTCCCTTTGAACAAGAGCAAGAGCTGCCCTATGATTTCGATCAGTTTCTGCGAGATGCAGACGCCAAAGTTCGAAGCTTCTTCAACTTCATTCGCTCCCTCGGGTTCTGTGCCATAGTCTGTCTCCTCACGTTTCTCTCTTTTCGCTTTCCTCTAGCTTTTTGGCTTGGCCGTCGAGTCATGAGGCTCATGTTCACTCCGCTGGTTGCTGTTGGACTGTGCTATGCCATCCTCGCAATTATCCACTTTAAATCAAAAAGAAAGCCTGATGAAATTATAGGAGCAAGATTCTACGAAGAAATGGTTACACCATTCCAGTTCCCACTGCGCAGAGAGCCAGTTAACGAGGAAGCCCAGCCTTGGTTCGAACAGCCTAGGCAGCCTTTGTTCAAAGAAGAAGAAGAAGAAGTAGTGTACGAAGATAAGGAGATAATATTTGAAGAATGTTCATCCTTTCGCCCTTTGGAAAACCCTAAGGAAGCTTCTGATAATAAGGAAGAAGCAGTGGAGACCCAGCCAGCGAAGAACAGAGAGGATCCCAACAATGACATAATGCAGAATGCGCGTCGAGCAAATGAGTTGAGTAACGAGGAGTTCAACGAGACTGTCTTCGCATTTATCGAAATGTGCTGGAAGGTTATTCGGAAGCCGGCACCTGACGATGATGAGGAAGGACGAGATTGAGGTCATTCAGTATTCAGAAGTAGCATACCTTTATGGCCGTGCTTAATTAATTAATATTAAGTAGAAGATCTAAGATTACTCTTATCAATTAGGAGTTCCACTATCCAGCTTTTTTCATAATTTAAATCCTTATCAAGGCCTGTTGTAGGCAGTAGGACGCTGCTGCTTTCTTATGTGACGTTATAACTTACATTATCTAACCATTATGCTTGCTTTTTTCTTAAATATGTCAATCATTATTGTTATTTATGAATTTAACTTCTATTGGTAGATATAAAGGGTTCCTGTTACTACGCTATACAATTCTGGAACTGAAATTTTTTCTTAAAGCCATGATGGTGATGGTGCTTGCATATATAGCTTCAGAGGTCCACTGTCCGCAGTCTACTATTGAAATTTTTGCTTCAGATAAAGTTTGTTTAGGGGGTTTCTGTTGGTTATATTAGCTTCACTTCCAATTAATTTAGAATCAACATTTTTTAATTAAAAAAAAATATATTAATATCTTAGATATAAAGTCTGTGTCTTAACTTTGCATCCTAACTATGGTATTTCATGTATTTATCTTAAGCATTACTCTCTTAAAAACTTGTCCCGCAACATCATTTAACGTAACTCCGAAACTGACGTCAATTGCTTTTGTTAACATTAACCAGAAAATAGATAGTGGGTGGTGTGACTGGTGCAGCTTGTTAGGGAAATACTATCATGATTATGGAAAACCCTTAAAGAGGGATATGTAGGTGGTTTTAAACCATCACTTAAAAGGCTATAAGCTCTTTCCTGACATTTGATCGCTTTATAATCATCATGCAATTAACATCAAAATTGAATCTTTTCATGGAAAACAGTTTAATATAAAAGTTTTCTCAGTAGTAGTGGTGCCATTAAACGTTGTCCTCAGTCAGATCTTAAGCTTTTCCAATTAGCAGTGTAGCTAGTTTTTAGTGCGTATGAGCACTTATTACACATATAATAATCTTGAAAACAAAGTATACATAACTTACATAATCGATCCCAAAAGTCACTTTTACTTTTCAGTCAAGAATTTAGAACTTAGCTAGTGACGTGATTTTGTGTTTTTCCCCTCTTTAGTTTGGTCTGTGTTATGATTAATTCCACCATGAATGACCACTGAAAGTGGTTGAGTTAGCCAGTCCTGGACTCTTTGAGATACATATTTAAAATTGATTTTACTCAACTCACATACAACTTTTGCAATCAATGATGGATGTCAAACGTACACCGCGCTCTTTCTTTTCTTGGAGCAGTTCTCTGCCACTTTCATGAGTCTAAAGATGGTTAGGTTAGGCGTGCTGTAATGGAGTTTATGGTGGTGACAATAAACTTATATTTGTATAGCAGCTATTGCTCTTATCCATCAGTTTTTAGCAAAAGCGAATACTACTCTCGAGAAGTTTTAAGCTAAAAGCAAACAAATCTTTATCTTTTGCGTTAATATAGAATCGTATATGAATTGAGAGCTGAGGATGCATGCTTCATGCCGCTTTCACACTTCTGATCACCGTTGACTGCAGCTTAGGATTTTCTCATCATTAAATGACGATAAATGAGTAATATTGCATTAATTTTCTTCTTATTACTATTATTTAGTTTTATGATTTCATAATTATTAAAATAATTAAGGTGCCCGTAACCAAGAAAATTGAACAATTAATTAATGGATGTATATATATTCTCAAGTCTCAATTACCCCACTAAAAAAAAAAAATTTATGTTTTTAGCTTTATATAAGCTTTGTCTACAGCATAACAAAACAAATTTTAAAGGGTAAATGTCACTGACTACCCCTATATTTTTACAAAATATCACTTGGTTATAACTTTTCAAATCTTTCATCAAATGAGCCTCTACTGTCAACATCGTGAAAAAAATTTAATGGTGGAAGGGCATCCTCGACTTTTTATTTTTCTGGTCGACAGAACATCAAAGACCAAAATAAATAAAGTCAGTTAATCCCTTTTTTCATTCATTCAGTCCTCATAACGCAACTCACACACGATCATCGACAAAATTAAAAATAAATAAATTAAAATAAAAATAAAAAACTTCAATGACATCAATCAAAATTTATCCATTTATTCTCCAATAAACTTCATCAAAACTACTCACAATCCACAAAATTCAACACAATTTCGTCATTGAATATTCGCCTCATAAAATTAAACCGAATCAATCAAAAGAAAGAATTAAAAACACTCACTTCTGCCACTTACTATGCGGTTCACATTTTCCTTCCTTCAACGGAAGAACAAGAACTAAAACCGAAACCGAATACACAATTACATGAAGGAGATGATTATGAAGAATAGAAATCTCAACTTTCCCATGTCTTGAAAACCCATCAGATAAACAAGTCCAAGAAAACAAAACGCTCTAATGCATTTCATCAAACAACTTCATAGTTACCTTAATCTCTCCCCATTTTGCATACCCATCAATTATCATCCATAACATCTGTTGTCAAAAATTAGCACCAATTGATATTCAAACACGTGGGGATTAACTTTAGAGAAATGACTAAAAGAGAAAGTTTTGATGGGGATCTTGATCTCAGTTGGAGAAAGGTTTTGATTTTGACTTTGGTATGGGTGATAATTCAAAATACAGTGATGTGGTTCCAAATTTGAAGTGATTCCTCCGATTTAGGAAAAGGTCACTTATGTCTTTTAAAAGTTGGCTCTTGACCTAGTTACGATTGACAAACTCTAACCTAGTAGTTGAGATGGTGACAGAGGCTTTTTATCAATTAAATGCCACCCGTCAACTCCGCCTCCTACTCTTTCTTTGTGCTGGTCTCCCTCCTTGCACACTCTTAGTTGACTCGAAAGCTGCTAAGTTCGTACTTCTTCAGTCACTGTAAGGCAAAGAAAATGGTCAGAAGGCGTCGAGTGTTTCACCGACATAAACCCTTCGAGACTTAAGTCAGCTAGACGGAAGTGTTTTCTTGTTGAAATAATGTTCTCCTCTTAATGGTAGATGGAGGTAGTTTCTAAGGTGTAGTAGACTAGCAATATAACTACTATGATTTGGATTTTTATTGGTGATTCCCTTGGGAGGGGATGTCTCATGGATCATAAAAGCTTCCGTTCTTCCCAAAGGAAGGAAATCAATGTTTATCCGTTCTAAGTTAATGCTCAGAGTTATTGATCCAAACTCTGTGGTTGTTGGGGAATAAGACAATGGTTGATTGTATTTGGTTATTTTTTCTGTGATACATTCTCTTTCTCTCCAGATGAGAAATATTTCATGTACCTTGTTACCAAGTCATAAAGTTTCTTTTATATTGGGTTTAGGATTGATGATGTCAGCTCTGCTCCCTCACACACTCACTCGGAGACGACAAGGTCGGGATTGATGACTCATGGGGATCTCCAATTTGTCTTCGCTTCGAGTGGGAATTTGTGAATATCAACAAATAGACCAATACTGAGAAGAAACCCCTTTCAGTATCTTGGTGGCGGATGTCGGTGTCTTCAGAGCTTTCCGTGTCTTTTCATAAACGACATCTCAGGTTTGATTTACTTCAAAGGGGCATTTTAGGCTTTCCAGCAACCAACTAAAAACGCCATTAATAACATCAAAAACTCTCCTAGCAGAAACAATGTCTCCTTATTAGAATACCTGATAACCAAAGCACTCAAAGTATAATTGTATAAACCTAACAGGAGTTCGAACGCCAACCAATAATTTGCTTCCCTTCCCTAATAGCACCTAACCTACTAAATGGTCGTTCACCACTGGTTTTTTTCAGTGCTCAAAATAATAATAAAAATCCATAATCCTATCACCATTAATGAGGAATTGATTAGATACCAAGGGAGAACCAAGAAAAAGAGGGAGGGACTCATAATCCTTTACAATTCTGATTAGGTAAGAAATGAAGATGATGACGTGCGACTAGATTGGTTGGAGAGAGTTGATCAATGGTTTGGGGTGGCATTGCATGTAAGCTGTGGAAGCAGCGGCTTACAGTTTGAGAAAGGAGAAGGAGTGAGGAAGAAAAAGAGGATTTAGAGATAATATAGGTAGGATTGTGGTGGGGTTAGGGTGAAATTTTTTTTGTCTAATTGCTGTGGGATCTTGCGACTTCAAAGGTTTGATATTGAGGGTGAGTTCTTGGGCAATGGGGTTGATTGGCACTACAAATATGGGTTCTAAAGCAATGGGTTTTCGGCAAAAATGAGTTCTTGAGTTTTGTTAAAGAATGAATGTCTGTGCGCAGTGATTGTGTACTGGCCTTGCGATCAGCCGATTGCTATGTGCGATGATTGTTTGGCCAAGGAGAGAGGAGAGTAGAAATGAGGAAGAGAGAGTTTTTATTAAAAGAATTTTTAATTTTCATTATTTTTAGTAATTTTTTATTATTTATCAAGGGTATATATGTAATTATGCTTCAAGATGTAGTCCAAGTAACGTTTGATCGATGTCAACTGTTAGCCAGGGGTCATTTGATGAATTTAGTAAAAGGTGCGGATGGGTGCTGATAGAATCTTAAAAAGTTGTATCCGCTTTGATTCAGCAAAAACTTAGGGGTAGTTAGGGATATCTACCTATCTGCAAAATGGTCAAATGGGGTACCCCATATTCTATTGAGTTTTCCCAGAAATAAAGATGGGGCATCCATTCCCTCAAGTTAGGAACATCAGCAATAATTATGATCTAAAGTAAGGAAAGAAGCGGTACAATCACCAAATTGGGCATTCAAGGTTTAGGCCTAAATAACAATTACAAGAAAATTAACATCAGTTCGATCGAGCATAACTTTATCCTAATCACGAGAGGTTGGATCATGCAGCAGTCTTCTTAAAGAAGTTAGGTTAAAGCTGTTTGGAAGTAACTAGCTTTGTTGGCATGTGACTAGCTCACTAAATGTTAATTTGTCAAGAAGATCGATGTACTGTTACTGGCGAATCCAATGAATTGAGATAGTGCGACGCATAAAGCTCCATGTTCATCATTACATACTATAATGGATGTGCTATCCCGATTGATGTAGCTTGTTTCCTCAATTGTGCTAACGATATGCTTTGATGCTTAGCTTAGCATTGCCGAATTTGTATATAATTGGGGACTTGTGACTGGATAAAGCTGTGAACACATGGTGCCAATTAAGCCAAGATCAATTGCAGGATTTGGGAGGGGGCCAATGTCTACAACAACATCACAAGAAATAAAATGTTCTTTATCTACTTGGAGATTGACACAAGAAAT
>JANLJB010005743.1:0-10677 GCA_026212285.1 Bursera cuneata
AAATTTTTTGATGTGGGTTGACTTATACAGAAATAAATCAACCATTCCACTGATTGATCAGAAGTTCATGATGAGTTATAGTCATGCGCAGAAAAGTTAAAGAGTGAGCACAGCAGCAAGAGAGGTTAAGCAAGGAGTTCAGTTGGTGAGGGGCTTTGGCTTTCAAGACCTATTAAGTCCATTAAACGAAGGCGGCTGAAAAGGACAACAAAGCTGGTATTGGTCTTGGACTTGGAGTTGTTGTCTAGGCTATTCCTTTGTTGTCATTGTGTTTTTCTGATGGTGGGTTCCTCTGGTCCCATCATGTAGAAGAACCTTAACAACATTTCAGTAATTTTTAAATGTGAAAATTATTGTCATGTTTCTGGAAACAATATGGTATAAAGCATCCATCTAACAAGAAGTTAAAACGCAAGCCACCTTGCTCTGCTGCTCTTCAATAAAAATAAATAAATAAATAAATATATATATATATATATTTAAATGCAAGAATTTTTATTATTAATAGTGGAGTTTTATGATCATGTGACGAAATTAAGGAATAAGTTCAATGAATGTAGGGTCAAAATACTAGGTCAAAATGAGAGGATCACGGAATCTCCTAAATTTCTCAACCCCTTCATTGCACGCGCCCGCGCGTAACTTCCACAAAAAAACCATTTTTTTTTGCCTCTCCATAATCGTCTTTTAAAAAAACTTCAACTTTCACAAATTCTTCCCATAAAAATCATCTCTTTGATGGTAAACAGAATCATCAAGAGATCTTGCATGGAAGATATCCTGCAGAAGGATTAGTTTTCTGGTCGTACACTTAGATAGTTCGAGTTTCAGACCTCATTCTTCCTCATTTTCATCTGGGAGAGAAAAGCAATAAACTTGATACTTTTACATATATTTTTGTTTATATTTATACATATATATTATCTCTAGAGTAAAAAATGCCTGAACTGCGAGAAGGATCCTGTTATCCACCAATATTGGCGGGTGTGAATGTGGGTCTTCTTTGTGTTGATGGCATTATTGCTGTTATTGCTTTCACTCAGGTTTGTTCTACTTTATTTAATTTTTTTTGTTTTGTTTTGATAGTTGCTTGGTTTAATTGGAACTTTGTTGGTTTTTGGTTTGTGGGTATAGTGTAAAAGTCGATAAATGTAAGTTTGGAATGGCATTTTCGGTTTTCTTTTTGTGGGATTTTTAGTTCCAAACCTGGGTTGGGATGTGTTTAGAGTTCTTAGATGAGCAAACTGTGTTCTAATTATAGTTCTTTTGTTTTGCTGATTCATTAATAGCGTAGAAAAGATAATAGAATTTTGTGTGGTTTTTAGCTATGTTTTTCCTATGTGGGTGTGAAGCTGTTTTTTCTTAGGAATATCGATTGTGGGTTTCGCTTTAAAAATTTTTATTCAAATTGTCAGGAAATTTGTTTTCTTGATGGAAGTGCTTGTACTGGGTTTGGTAATGTTCATTTGAAAGAGACAGAACTGCTTGGTATTCATCGGATTAGTATCATTTAAATGTGCGATGAAGTATCCAGATACTATAATTATGAATTTGGTCTGTGAGTTCATGCTGGGACTTTGTTGGTTCCTTAGGTGCTAGCTATGTTTGTGTCTGTCAATGGACTCTCTGTATACATGCTGAAGGTGACTTGTGATATTTGCTATTTTCACTAGTGTTAGTAAATGCTTTCAATTTATATATCAATAAGCAATTTATATGTATCGTTAAACAGAGTTTTATAAATTTCACTAATTTTGATACTTTATGACCAAAATTTCTTGTGAGAAAGGAAAATTTGGAAGTAACAGTTGTGTTGAGTATACAACCTATGTTCAATCTATAGATATATGCCAAAACAATCAAGGGATTTACTCAGTAAATATTGGACATTTGTGGAGAAAAATATCTGATGGTTGTCATCAGACATTCTTATTCAACATAATGGAAACTTGAAACTACTAGGTGTTTGCAATGTCCATCACCATTTCATCCAATTGAGCCAGACACCTCAATTACATGGTAACAAAACTGGTAGAATAATTTATAAAAATTCTGTGCGTGAGATGTGTTATAGGAAGAAAATAAGTTCATTGAAGATGTTGTTCAATGTTACCTCTTCCCTTCTCTCTCTCTCTCCTTTCTTTTCATTTCTGTTTTCTTGTATATTTGTGTAAACTGACCAATCATTTTCCGACTCTGAGTGCCAGGTAATAAGGATTCACTCAAGGAATTCACCACTCGGCTGGACTCGTCAAAAAGTAAGTGCTATATTTTCTGTAAGGGACTCATAAAAAGTAAGACCTTAAGGAGCAAGAGTCTGAATAGGTCCTACTAGCTAGAAAATTCCTTTTTGGAAAGATAGAAGGGAGGTTAACTTGTCCATGCATCATGTTAAGTGTCCTTATCATGTGATGCATGTGAACCTGTCTGTTTACTTTATTTTTACTTGCGGTACGATCAAGTTATTGCTTTTGCTTTCCTTTTCTTCATGGTTTTCTTTTCTCTGTGTTTGTGTCTGTGTGTGTGAAGAAACTACTAAATTGATTTCCATTCTAATACATGGACTAATACAAATGACTGTCAAATTACAGGTCTTTCATCTATTGATTGGTTTTTCTAATGTTGGTAAGAATCTGTATTCTTCATTTTGACATTTTGTGTTATGCTACATATATCATCAGCTAGAACTGGTCCTTATATTATTTAGTTCTGACTTGACAGGGTACTTCCTTTATTTTGTTTTAACACTTTTTGCTGCCTGCAATGGATGGCTGTGCTGGTCATACTCTTGTGGTTTTATTGCTATGGGTAGGCGTCTCTTATTCCCATAGTTATTGTATTAAGAGCTTAGTAAACATATTTGAGTTGTGCGAATTTCTGCTTTGCAGCCTTGCCCAGAATTCTGTTGTTTGCAGCATTTCTTCTACTTCTATCATTCTGGTATGTCCTTGTACTTTTCTCTAAAATATTTGATAATGGAGAACGTCTTTTGAATTTTATTTATTTCATTCATGCCATAAGTAGTCTTCAAATTTCAATAAATCAGATGAGTTTTCATATCCAAAAGTGATTTCTACAGAAGCAAATGCTGTATTTCCTAGTTCATGTCCAAAAGAGCATACGTAGTTCTGTTACAATATTTTGCTTTCTGATTAAAATTTATTTCTCTTTTATAAGCCATACTCTGTGACTTTGTTGGACTTGTATTTTTTTTTTTTTTTTTTTTTACTTTTTATAGGATCGACCTCTGTCATCAAGCAGATGATGAAGATGAAGACGATGAAGAGTACGGTTTTCTGGAAGCTTTGTTAAAGAGGCCGTTAGGTACAGCAAGTTCAAATGCAGATAGTCATAGGATATGTTTCCCTTTCCAGTCAATTCATGTGGGAAGCCGTCAAAAAATTGTGATTTTGGTATGAGAATGATTGAAAGTATCCTGTTGTCTTTCTATGCACATAATGCATGATGATCACTTTGGTCATTTTACCTTTTTAGTTGCAATGTTGTTCATGTATTGCACAACTCAGTGTTCAGAAACCTATTAACTCTGTATTTTGTCCACCAGGTGGTTGTTCTAGTATTTCTATTAATGATGACATTTGCTGTGGTAATCTGGATTGGGATGGGAGACAATCCAATTAATTCCTCAGACATGGCCCGGGTATGGATATTTAAGTAGTAGTTTACTCTTTACCCATTCATGTTCCCACAAATTGTCCCTATATTGTCTTTTCTTACCAACATTGAAATTTTTGCAGACATTGGTAACATAGTTTCTGATTATGTGACAAGAAAGCATTGAGGTGTATATACGGTTAACCATCAACTGCTTTCATGTCTGTATCGTTAGAGAGATTAGAGATGAGGTTACTCTTGCTCAAGAGTTCAATGAGTTCGTGGTGTATATAGAACCTCATGGAACAATGATTTTTGATCCATCTACACTAATTCATATGTCCATGTATTTGTTTGAACCAGTTACCCTCCTAGTGTAATGAATTTGTTCATGATATTGATATTCTTTTTGCTCGGACAATATGTTGTTGGATGACTGGCACATAAGTCCAACTGCAAGTGCGTATGTTCTGAATTACAAAGAAGAATTTTTTATCAAGATGATAAGTTAATGTTCAAGGATGTTTGGAGTAGATGTCATGCCAATTTCTCTAATTTGAATATTAGAAACCTAATTGAATCCATTTATTCATAAATGCCTAATTTTTTGCTTGTGTTGTAGAAGATTGCAACTTGCTGCATAAGAGACAAGAACTTGGATTGACTAATTCTTATGTAAAGATTTTTGTATATTTAGCCTTTGAAATATCAGGTCTAGAAAGAGATTACACCTCTAGTTTACATGATTGAAAACTTCCATTGGAAATAAAAAGTAGGTTGTCGGTACTTCCACATGATTGGGTTGGGACTTTCTTTCTTTATTCCTGTTTTTTTAGTTAAAATATCAATATAACTAGTATAGCTTTGGGGACAATGATTTTAATCTCATGCAGGTCTATTTTGCTCTTTTTGCTGTAGCAGTACTATTATTAGGAGGAGCATTAGCTTGTTACGGTAAGGAACTATCATTTTATGCAGTCATTATATTATTAGTAATAGTGCGTTGATTTTCATCTTTGATTAATGACGTTATGCTCCTGTTTACAATAGATTATAGCATCAGAACCAAGATTTTCTTGAAAGGGTACTGAATTTGTGTAGATTAATCACTTGGTTTCTACAGATTATGCTAAAAGAATCCTGCTGTTGAATTGGTCAGTGTTAGTTTTTTCTTTGAGTCTTTCTCATGATCTTGATGACTTGCATATTGCTGTATTCATCAAAACCTTATCCTTCTAATATGTTATATGCATAGTTTTCTGCTCCATAATGAATCTGACACAAATCTTTTATTGACAATTAATCTACCTACAAGGAATGTTAAATGGCACTTAGTCATGTGACAGTTTCAATTTGTAGATGAGGTAAGGTTGGGTCAAAAAATTTGGACCGTTGTAAGTAGTTACTTTAACTTGAACCCTTGGTAACTTTTTTGAAGCACCTTTTCAACAGAGATGGTGAAAAAGCTACTATTTGTTACTGAGATTAATTTGTAGAGTTGATTCATTTTCCTTTGCTTTGTGCGGGAGCTTGAACCATTTAAACTTAAGTATATTGGATTGTTAATGGGATTTATGAGATGGCCAAGGTTTTTTATCACTTTTCATTGTATATGAGTTCCTTTTCTCGTTCTCTTATCTTTTTGTGTACCAAAGCATCTTGTCAACCACATAAAAGATGTTAATTTTGAGTAACAGTTAATCATTAGGCCACCAATAAACTGCATGAAGTTCTGTTTTTCTACTTCCAATATCTCAAAAGTAACTGCAAAGAAGCAGATTATTTATTAAATTGTCAATAACTCTTAATTGTTAGCCTCCTCTCAATAACTTGTAGACATCACTAAAACAAGAACTCATGCTGCAATAGAATGTCTTTGTGGACCACCTTTACAGAGAATGGCAAGTATCAGAGAAGCATCATTTTTTTTCCTTATCTACTTTCTAATAATTGATGATATGATTTATTTGTCTTGTTGAAATGGATGGGTAAGATTTTGGTTGTTGCCAGCAAATTGTATCGGGGAAGTCACGGTGGTTGATTGACCGTGTGTTAGTGGATTAACTTCATTTGAATGGAGGTTTCCTTGCATCTGTTTCTATTTTGGTTAACACACGTACAAATTCTTTTGCTCTCTGTTTCACATCCAGGACTAATGTTATGCTTGAAAATGAGGACAGTTAGATCAGAGGGTTCATCTGAGATGTGGAAGGTACAAGCTTAACTTAATATAGCACCGTCTACATACTACGTAGAAAGCCTGTTGTTTAGTTTATGTCTTTACTGGAAGCAGTTCTCTATTTATCTATACTTCTGGCAAGTTTATAGATCCCTAACTTCTCAATTTTTAGTTACTTAATGATGTGGTGGAAAGTGGTGATGTTATATGCAGGTTGCTGGATTGGCTGTTGTTTCTGTTTTATGTTTTACACCAAGTGCAATGATAGCCCTTTTAACTGATATTCCAGTATGTGTTTCTCCATTGACCATATATTCTGGTTTTGCATTTCTTTGTATTGAGTTTCTAAAACAACCTAAACTGATTGCAGGTCCTTTATCACTGGGATAAACTAAAAGTAAATGGTGTTTATACTCCTATCTTACTCATTCTATATTATTTTGTAGGTAAGTAGTATAATATTTCCCTTTCAAGTTTTCTAGATAATTGCAAATAGTAAACCTGGATGCTTCTATAGAGTGATTTACTAATATCACAAATAACTCTGGATTGCGCAAGATTCTTAATTTATTTAGGATTTTGGTAATTCGGTGTTTCTACTTCACACTAAAAAAGACTTATTAGGATTTGATCACCTAGGATGGCTTCGCTAACTCACAAAATATATTTTGCTGTGTTGTTTGTGCTGCTGCTGCCTTGCAAGTTGATAATGAATCAAAATACTGTCAAACTTATTTGTATATTCTTTCTAGGTTCTTCAGTACCCTCGGCATTTGTACTATGGGTCATGAGAGAGTTACCGCCCGTCGTAGTAACTAACAGACAAGATGAATCAAGAACAGTAACTTTCATCCATGATAGTTCGGCAGCAATACATCATCCTCACCCCTGGACAACTGCAACAAGCGCACGGAATCAGGTTCATATTTCTTCTCTTATCCTACTCTTCTATATGTTCAATGTATAAAGGTAAAATTGTTTATTTAACCAATCGTATTACTCAATATCTCCTAAATAGTACTCATAATCATTACCTTACTATGAAGAAAGTTGATAGTAGTCCTTCGTAACCTACCTTCCATAAGGGAGCTGAGATTGCATTTGTAGATGCAAAATATCCACAGATCAGATCAACCTCACATGCTGGATGTGGCTATCCAAATATAAATACAAAACCATTATTCCTGTAATTGCTTTTGTTCTATCAAATGTAGCTTTTGGTTCTGAAGCATCAGTGAATTTAAATTCCCGCATAATGGTTTGCCATTATCCTGATTTCAGCATATTTCCAAATTAGAATCTCTAGGGTTTTCTATTCCCTGAAACAAAATTCGCCTCATAATTTGATGAAGTGAGATCAATGTGATATGTGCATTTCTTCAGGATATGTTTGTTAAATAACTTTTGCAAACCTTATGTGTTGGCGGAGTGTGTATCCTCGGCTCATATCTTATGACAGGATTGTCACGGCATGTTGCTTTATACATAAATTTTATTATAATTTCAGACGCTGAGTTATTTTGCTAATCTCATGCTAAGTTTTCACATGCTTGTCCACACTTTGGGGCCTTAAGTGACATCAGAATCGTAAATGCAGGGATCAAGTGTGAGTCCTATATAAGTTATGTTTCTATAGCAAATCGTGCATTCTCTTGCGACCACATATATGGCTTGAGCTGAATTTGCTGAACAAATTTTGTCGGTGAAGAGTTGAAATTAGAAAGTGGGTGCAGTTCAAAAGAAGCTGGCGTATTCACTTGAAAGGGCACCTAAATTACAGCGGTAAGGCTGCAGTTGCCGTCTTTTTGACACCAAGGGATGTAAATAGTAGCAAAATGCTTAATGAGCTGTATCTTTCACGTAGATGTTTGAGATGCTAACTTTTTCCTCATCTGGGTGTCAGATGGTTTTAATCTAGATTATATCATAGCCAACACTGATAAAAATGATGATCATTACGTTTTACAAAATTATTTGTAGCAATCAGTTTCCACTGAAGAAATCAATTTACAGTTTTCAGAATGATCCATCTTCCCTCCAAACCTCCAGTGGGTAATGTCTTGCCGATCTGCCCATCTCCTCGCTGTGATACCCAAAGATATGTTAAACGGACCCATCAGAAATAAATTTTCTCCGTTGTGCTTTGTACACCAAGAGCTCCAGCGTCCAATTTTCTGTATGTTCTTCTGTAAACAGCATACATTTGGGAATGCAATCAAATAAAGCAAGCCAAGTGGCATTGATTGATATCTTTGGTTCGTTACTCGAGTGGTTAAACGGGTTAAGGAGTGTATTTTAACGTCTAAATGTGCATAAATAAATAAATAATATAAAGCAAATCAATTTCTGCTTCATTCGCGTTTACCGATTTGGTAACTGTAATATAGTTTTGTTCATTGATCCTTTTCTGTAGAAAAAAATGGTGTTGGTTTAATCTTATTTTCTACATGCAACAATCAACATAATGAACTAATGCCTTCTGCTTACCGAACAAGAAGGAAGCCACTGTCATTTAGGCGGTAAAGTTGGATTCAGACTTTGAAATACTAATACGTTGTTGAATTTGAAAGAGATTACATACGGGGATCAAACTGTAATCATTAAAAAAAAAAAAAAAAAAAAGAAATTNAAACTTTAATCATTAAAAAAAAAAAAAAAAAAAAGCAATTTTATAAGTGAAAATCACCAGAGTTTCAAAGATGCAAATAACTGTAAATCTATTTGAACATTGCGGGAGGAAATAAACTGTTGTAATAGGCATTGCAGATCGATCATTGCTTCCCTTCTTTCCAACTAATTCTTACCATTTCTATTGATCATAGTTTTCTTTCCAACTACCATTTCCATTGATCATGGCTTCCATTCTTGCCAACTAACTCTTATCATTTCTCCAACACCTTTTTCAGTTTCAGAAAATAATTTAATTATAATTTATGTGCAAATAGTCGCACCATTAATTTGTTTTATTTCAAACATAATTAATGTATATAATAACTTTTGTTTCCTTATCCCATTTAAATTAACTCGGTCGACTGTTATTAAATAGAGTTTTCTGTTATTTCCATAACCTTAGGGATTACTTTGTGATGGTCCAAATTAACAACTGGGATGGCATTACAATCATCCTAATTCCAAGTATGAGTGCACCTGAATTCTAATTCAACGAGGGAGTAAAAATTAGATTAAGTCCATTAATTAGAATTAATTCTTGGTTACACACGGCAAGTTTGGAAGTTGAAAGGGTGTGTTTTATAGGTGATTTAAAAAAAAAAAAAGAGAAAAATAAATGTTACGAAAGTGGAATGTGCGATTGCTTGCATGTGATAAGCTAAGGGACATAGGTCGTGATTATATAATCATCGCCAAAACCATATTAATTTTTAATATATAAGGAAAGTTGGATTACAAATAAATGGTTGAAAGGGTCTGTTGATCTTCTTCACATTCATGAGTATACTAAGTAATGGCTGTTTTTAGAGTGTGACTTGAATTCTAGTAGAATTAGATTTTATAGTTTGTTGTTGATTCTTTTTCCTAATTGCTGTTTGACTTCTATTATACTAGTTGAGTCATAGAAGAAGTATTATTGATAGAAAGAATAGGAAAATTAGAGTTATGGTATCAATAGGAGCTCTACTCCTATTAGGATTAGAAGACCTCTATATTCTGCTATAAATATAGAGGTTGATATATCCCTTCTTGTACCCTTATTTTTATAGTGAAAACTCTCTACTTCTCTATTCGTGATTTTTCATCGTCTTTATTATTATTGCATTAAATCATTTCAGTTGTCGTGGTAGTAATGTTTGGTGAGAGTAATAATTTAAGAAATTTTATGTCCATAATAAAAAATTATATGAGAAAATTGAGTGGTTTGCATTTAACTGAAGATGCGAGCTACAAGTGAACGTACGTAATATAACTATTTAAAGGGTTTGGAAATGATTTGTAAAAACATAAACAATGCTAGAAGCAAAAAAGTTATAATAATCTTATCTACACAGTTGCATGCGTACTAGCTACTTTTTCAAATAAAAACATGGCTGAAGTTCTCAATTTTCTTATATTTATTACTTTCTCGATTGCTTTTCTTGTTGTTCCAACAAGCTGTAATGTGATTATTTTCAAGTATGTATGTGACCCTTCGAGGTTTTCTAAGCTGCAATTGAGAATGAAAAGCTTTGCCTTCTGCGATCCATCACTTCCCTATCGTGTGAGGGCGAAGGATTTGGTGGACCGGATGACACTTGTTGAAAAAGTGCAGCAGCTAGGAAGTAATGCTACGGGCATGCCCACGTTGGGACTACCAGCGTATTGGTGGTGGTCTGAGGCACGACATGGTGTGTCCGATTTTGGTCCAGGCACAAAATTCGACGATGTTGTTCCTGGTGCAACAAATTTTCTTACTGTTATTCTCACAACATCTCGTGCAATGAATCACTGTGGAAAAAGATTGGTCTGGTTTTGAACTCACATCTCAAAGCTAACTAACAATATTGCTTTTCAATACGTAAAAGTATATATCTTGTGCTACAACTTAGAAAGTGTTATCCAAATGTAGTTAGTCTTAATTATAGTCTTCGATGAGTCTAAGTATCGTATCCACAAGAGATTATTATTAAGATTAAAGGTCTTTATTCGTTTGTCCAAAATTTAAGAGCAAAGGTATACAAAGTGTTGGTTGATTTTAAAAATAAAGTTACTAAACAAAATTAGATTCAAGTAAAAGACACTAAGGTATCAGAGATCCACACTTATTTGAATTGTAGAAAGTATTATTGATCCTTTTTATAACTCAATTGACATTAACTAAAGAGTAAAATTAATTGGAAGATGAAAACGTTTTAGTTCAAGAAAACATGAAATAAAAGAATTACCTTTCA
>JANLJB010005745.1:0-12003 GCA_026212285.1 Bursera cuneata
ATATGGGGATGGCAGACAAGGGTCACCACTCCATTCCAGTAGCACATCGAATCCGCTTTGCAGCAAAGCTAACCCTTTCACTGCATTAGCAGAACCAGAAGTTCATAAATCTTCAACTATTTTTTAATTTTCATGCTAGCTAATAGCTATTATGTCGTTTATATTCTAGTAGTATACATAAATTTCATTTGTTTCCTGGATCTCTTGAAATAAACTTACCATCTTTAACGTGAGTTCCATTGGTTAGTTCATCACTGAGAGTATAAACTTCCATGGCGTTGATGAGAGGAGGCAGCGTGGAGTCAGGGGCTGCCCGCACTGAAAATTGATTGCTGGCAGAAGCAATCCTGTTTGCAATGGATATTTCGGATACACCTCCGAAAGGTGGGACAATGGAGTCCGAAACTGGCTTGCTATCAATGTATAATTGAAGGGACCTTTTCTGCGTTGGGCTCAGCTGAGCCACTTCTGAGTAGTACGTGGCCAAGTAGATTGGAGTTGGCTTTGCTGGAAGATCTGTCAATAATATTATTGTATTTAAAGTGCTTGAGGAGGTGATTGCATTTTTCAACACAGCTGATGGAGGATTATCTTCTGCTATAACATCAATGGAAACTGCTTTACTCGCGACTTCATTTAATCCAATTCCATATCCTCCTTGCCAAATTCGATCGTAAGCATCAATAGGGTACCTAATGTGCATTTCCACATTATGTAAAATGCAACTAAACACTAAGAATATATACTACATACCTTTATTACGCATTATCTATAAAATTTTATTCAACATAATGTGAAGTTTCATATAGGGACCTTGTTAGTTTCCTAAATAATTATATAAAGAAATTTTAAGAAAGAGTTTGAGAAAAATAGTAATTATCGTATAGAGACTGATCAACTTATTAGGAAATTTAAAAAAAAAAAAACCAGGTTTACCTATTGATTAGCTAGCCTGACACATCCGATCATGTTGCATAATTAGGTTGGGTAATGATTGTGCTGAAGACTATGATACGATAAAATTCCTTTCATGCTTTATTGGCTATGATTGAATTTGAAACGACCTAATTAATTTACATCTCTAAACATAACAAATATGACATTTGCTTAATCAACATTTGTCTAATAGTATTTGTCACTGATGAATGTAACAAGATGTGAAAGAAAATTTACTAAATTCAAGAAAGATATGTATGTACCTTATGGTGGTTTCGTTTGAACCTAAAGCTAACCTCCTGACCAAATGCAAAGCATAATTTGGACCAACGTCGCTGTACATGTTGGAACCCAAGCTCCTTATTTCTATTGCTGAGATGAAAGGTAGCTGCCCAGGCTGCGTTTGAGCAACACAAATGCTGGTAGAGTTTCCCTTCACAACGTATATTACTTCATGAGAGACAACATCGAAGCTTGTAGTGTTGACTGTGGCCCAATAGTTGCCATCAAATTGTAGATCGAAGACTGGGGGAGAGGATTGGTCATCATAGTTCCCATAGTAAAAGCTTGCACGTACGAGAACGCGTTCCCCTTTATCTACTTTGATGGAGTAGCAATTTTTCTTTCTAGTTGAGAATACTCTTAAAGTGCTCATTGGATACGCTACCAAACTGCTATATGCCACCACTTTTGACTCTCCATTTTGAATGTATGCATCATCTCCTGTCCATTCTATTGAATTTTCATCCTTGTAGGATTCAGAACTTCCACAATCGATGCTAAGAAACACTGAAAATTATGTAACACAATATTTAAAATGGTTAGTAAAGAGACTTCAATAACATATACTCTTGGATTGGATGAATGTATCACGTCAATATGTAATAAAAACTTATTACGTATAAATTAAATTTTAAAACTATACCAATATAATATTATGCGATGTAGTTAATCTCTGTAGACGATTGACAGAAAATTTTTATATATAAAAAACATCTTTTTATTGAACGACTATGATGAAAATGTGATCTATATGTTAACATTCCACATGGATTAAAGATTGATGATTGCTTTTGTGCTTACCATCAGCAGAAACAGAGTGCTTTGACACCAATGAAGCAAAAAGAACTACTAGAATTAAACTCAGACATCGACCCATGTTGGAGCTAGGCTAAGAGAATTTGAGTTGAATGTAGCGGGCTCAAGTTAGTTTCTCATCTATATATGAGGCTTTCTTATTGACTTTGTCTTGGTTTTGCTGTATTATTTATTGCTAATGCCAATGCATTACCCAGAAATTAAGGTTTCCATGTTCCGTAGTCGGCTGTTTAATCAATTTCCATCTTTAATTTGACTTCTCATGGAATGAACTATTCTTTTAGTTTATTCTTTGTTTCTTTCTTTGTTGGAGACTAATTTATTTTCAAATGCTTGCAAATTTTTTTTTAATCATTTTGTCTTTTGCAATAGACTTTGACTCTTTTGCTTTCATTATCCAAGAGTACTACTACTAATAATTAATGGTTTTATATTTGATGATGTTAATTGGCTGTTGCGCTAAACATGAACGTTTTGTCATTTTACATTCTAAGTGTAACATTTCCTCTTAACTTATATATTATTTCCATTAGTTTATGTACCTTATCGTTGAATTGCTTGATAATAAAGTTGTGCTTGTCATTTTGCCAATCATTATATATTGTAATCTGTTAGCTAAACTTGAATAAGGATTGACTATAGAATTCATTAGCTTACTAACGACCTCTTAGCTAATAATAATAACAATTATTAAAAGATATCCGACGACGATTGATATATAACAATTGACGGCAGATATATTCTTATGATGATTAGTAAAAATATATATACATCTAATAATTAAATATTGACTTCGTGCAAGAAGGTGGCGAGCACTCATTTTGACCATATTCATTTCAAAAAATTATCAAATGCTATGAAAGGAAATTAAATATATGAATAATAGTTATAGTTTCATGAAGATTTAGAAATTAATTAATTTGGTGAGCTCAAAACTATTCTTAGTACTAGGAAACCGTCATCCTTAACATCAAAAGTCAAAACAAAAGCACTAATTCTCCAACGTATATCTTCGAGGTAGCTAGTAATATTATTTACAATTTTTTTTTATTGACTATTTAATTCAATTGAAGGCATATATCCACACTATAAAAAAGGTCTCTTGTTTTCTTCATAAATATTGTGCTTTAAACTCTAGCTTTTGATAAAAGTTGATCGCTACTAACTTACACCAATTTCAACTTTGTGTTCTTCGATATAGAGCTAGATATAGATCCATTGAATCTATTATTTGCCAAATTCCTGCAAAGTAAAATGGAATAAATACATAATTGAATTTAACGATTTAACGATTCAACGATCTCCTACATCAATTGCTTGATAACATTATGGCCGGATCATTACTTATTCGTTTAATAACATTATCGAATTATTCATGTGTTAAACTACCCTGGAAAATTTTATGGTAATCTTAAAAAATATAAAGGAAATTTATGGTTTTAAATTGTTAGCACTGTCTCTATTTAATCGAATCTTAGTTTAGATGAAACTTTTTGTAGCTTTTAAAAGTGCTTTCTATTTTTAGGAAATGAATACTTCAAATAGAGAAAGCTGTAGCGAAGAAAAAAACGTTTATCGAAAATTATTTTAATACAACATTCTCATTTTCTGAATTGAGAAATAGAGTATCATAATCTAAAGACATAAATAAACATTAATCTACGAGCGCCTACTTAAATTTGTGTTGAGTAGAATTTTAATAAATGAGACAATATCAAGGATTACCCTAATATTTTAACCTAATTTCAAGCAAAAATTATATTTGACATTTTAATAAACTAGATCCTCGAAGTTATTATAAAATCGTTATCTAACATATTCCTTGAGTTAACAAAACGATAGAAGAGGGTGTTTTGGTAAATTCGAAAACCAATTTCACGCTATGGAGATATCACCAATAAAACAGCACCACTGACAGCGAAGCCCAAAACATGTTGCCCCATTATTACCAGCATCAGTGTAGTTAATCTCACCACAAGCACCGCCAGGCATTATCAAGATAGAAACTTCACTCCACCTAAAGCCTCACAACCACAAGTTTAACCCCAACACATTCAGAGAATATCAAAAAAATTGAGAAATAAGAACCACTACATTGTCTTATCTTCTCAAAGTAGCAACAAAAGGTTATAAACAGCCACTCGACTGCCAAGAAATGGTGATAATCTAATAACCATAAGTTGTCCATGTTAACACCCTCCAACATTTGCGCAATCAAGAACCCACCATTACTAAGATCCTTTTCCACCACCGCCATCACATTACATTCTCAAGACAACAACATAAGAATAAACAGCCAGCCAACTGCAAAAATGGTGACAATCTAACAACCGTAAGTTACCCATGTTGACACCTTCCAACAATCGTACAATCAAGAACCCACAACTGCTGACATCCATTTCCAACATTGCCATCACATTCATCAAACAACCTAGAATACACAACAGAGAAATTGATTTCAAATTAGGGTTTCAAATTGATTTCTTATTGCATCCAATTTTGATAAAGTTTGAAACCCCAACTTCAATAAAAATTAAAACTTTTTTTAGAGGAAAATTAAAAGAAAAGATAAATGAGAGATTGGATGCAAAGCACCTCTTTCTTTTCATTCTAAGTTGTCCCAAAAATTTCAAATTTGGTGCTCTACTTATACACATATTTGTTGTAAAATCTTGGGTTGATGCCGACAAAGTAATCTTCGATTAATCTAATCTAAAAAATACTAAGTACAACTTACGAATAACCCAAACAACTATTTTGATCAAAATTGATAATTGCGGGCCAAAATAATCAATCACAACAAAAATAGCAAGACATAATATTTTAAGTGGTTCGGCAATATGCCTACGTCCACGGGACAACGACAAATAATCTTTATAAGAAAAAACCCCAGAAGAAGATTACAAAGACATCTTGAGAACAAACTGATCTCTCAATTCTAATTCATTAGAATAATCCGCAAAGGATTGATCTAATCTCACTTCTATGTTTCTCTCAACTAGATTATTATGGAGAAACCTCTCAACTCTCAGAAAAATAGAATGCACTCAACTAGATAACTAGGCTCTCTTTATATAGTGTTCATAGGCTCCCTTCTATTACTTTCCTAAGCAATTTAGGTTTCCTACACTATATNAAGAATCATAATCCTTTTATACTCCCCTTTCCTAATTGAACTAATATTTTTTAATTAAATATTTAATAAAGTCCTTTATTATTTGTAAATAGGATCTAACTAGGATTCCTTTTAGACTCCTAAAAAAGGGTAAATAGAATATAACTAAGATTCTTTAGCAAATTCATTTCATAACTCTAATTTATTGCCATAATTTCACAATCTCCACCTTGACAATTAATTTCTCCACCTCAAAATGAAACTACCAAGATGCATTAGATTGTTGTTGTCGTCGTCCTCCACCCTGATGCGGTATCAACAATGAGAGAGTTTAATTAGTTGAGACAATATTCCAACTTGATCAACGATACCACATTTGTCATCATATCAGTCAAGATGCATTAGATTGTTGTTGTCGTCGTCCTCCACCCTGATGTGGTATCAACAATGAGAGAGTTTAATCAGTTGAGACAATACTCCAACTTGATCAACGATACCATATTCGTCATCATATCAGTTGCGTTCTCTTTAGTATCCACTTTCTTTAGAATTACCATACCATCCTCTATGATATCTTTGATAAAGTGAAACCTAACATCAATATGCTTGATCCTTGCATGATGAACTTGATTCTTAGCCAAATAGATGGCACTCTGACTATCACAAAGAACTGTAATAACCTTCTGAGTNTACACTGAGGTCACGAACCAAACCTCAAAGTTATAGGGCCTCTTTCATTGCCTCTGTTACTCCCATATATTCTGCCTTTGTCGTTGATAAGACAACTATTGACTGTAACATGGACCTCCAAGATATAGGACCTCCGCCAATGTAAAATAATAACCTGTTGTAGATCGACACTTGTCCAAATCACCAGCATAGTCTGAGTTAATATACCCTTTTGTAGCAAATTTTGATGACCTCTCATAAATCAAACCAAAATCCAATGTACCTCGAAGATACCTCAAGATCCACTTGACTGCCTGCCAATGTATCTTACTGTTATATTTTGGCCACCCTCCGATTTTGATCCCATTGAGCTCCAAATCCAAATTCAATCCGAACAAGTCCAAAATAGTAATAGAGCTTCATCTCATCATTGGGATGCAATGAAATCCAAGTAAATATCAAATATTTGGATTGCATAGCCTCCCAANNNTGTAATTTCATGTATATTTTGATGTTTAGGTTGTAATCCTTTCCATTTGTAATTGTTTAGCAATTGTTGTATTTAGGTTATGTTTTGTAAAGTGTTTAGGCTTGTAAAAATTCCATATATTGTGTAACTTCGGGCATAAGTCAGAAAGTCGATGCCCCGACGCCAAAAGCCATCCACGTCCAGGCGCCCCAAGTCAGAGAGTCCGTGCCCGGCGCCCAAGTGTGGATTTTCACATTTTCCCCTTCCTCTTTTTATTTGCAAGGGGGAACTTAAGGGTATTTTTGTCCACTCGTGTTTGTTGTAAAATCACTTAGCATAAGTGTCTTTCTCTTGTAATTGAAACTAAGAATGTTGAATGAAAATTTGAAAACACTTTTGTGTGTTCTTGGGGAAGCTCTCTCCATTATCATCCTTTATCCAAGTTAAGCCAAGACTTGGTGGTGGTTTAATTCAAGTTCGTGGACATTATCCTTTAGGCTTGAATCCTTTGGCACCTATTATATTATCTTGTAAGTTATTTTATCTTCTTGTTGTTTTAATTGTTGTTGGTTGTGTTTGTTGAAGGAGAAGCTTGTGTTGTTAAGTTAGAAGAAGTTTGTGTTTTAATGTTGTTGTGTTGAAGGAAGTTGTAGCTAGGAAAAATATATGTTGAATATGATAAATTAGTGATGATTTAGAGTTGAAAATGGCATGTTTATAAGGGATGAACAGTAATCTCGAAATCCAACTTTGAGGGTTACAAAAATCACTCCAAGTTTGCGTTTTAGGCCTCTGGAAATGCATCACTTACCTAGATTAGCCATATATCAACTAACCAAACTCACTGCATATGCAATGTCAGGACGTGTGTAAACTATGACATACATCAAACTGTCAACTGTACTAGCATAGGGAACTTGTGACATGTATTCCTTCTCTGCTACAGTAGTAGGTGAATCTAATCCCGAAAGTTTAAAGTGAGAAGCCACTGGAGTACTAACTGGTTTAACTCTATCCATGTTAAATCAAGTAACTATCTTCTCAAGATATTGCCTTTGTGATAAAGACAATATTCCAAGCTTTCTATCCCTTACTATCTCCATCCCTAGTATATTTTTTGCTGGACTCAAGTCTTTTATCTCAAACTCCTTGCTTAACTTGAACTTTAGTAGCTCTATCTCATGTATGTTCTTAGCAACAATCAACATATCATTAACGTAAAGCAATAAATAGATAAAATAACTAATATCTTACCTTTTGAAATACATACAATGATTATACTCATTATGTGTGAATTTCAGCTCCAATATAAAAGTATCAAACTTTAAGTACCACTATCGAGAAGCTTGTTTCAATACATACAATGACTTTCTAAGTTTGCATACTTTATCCTCTTGCCCAACAATAGTAAATCCATCCGGCTGAATCATATAAATGTCCTCTTCTAAATCTCCATGCAAGAAAATAGTCTTGACATCTAGTTGCTCGAGCTCTATGTCAAACTATGCCACCATAGCTAAAAGGATACGGATTGAAATGTGCTTAACCATCGGAGAGAAAACTTCATTGTAATCGATGCCTTCAGTTTGTGTAAATCCTTTAGCGACCAATCTTACCTTGAATCTTACACCAATAGATTTCCTTTTGAAATCTGGAATGCCATCTTTCAAAGTATATACCCATTTATAACCTATGACCCTCTTTCCCTTTGGAAGTGTCACCAACTCCCATGTATGATTCTTGTGAAGAGACTCCATCTCCTCATCCATAGCCACCTCCCACTCATCCATATGCATGCTTTTATAAGCTTGCTTATATGTAGTGGGTGCATCCTCATACTCTTGATAAATATAAAACACATAGACTGCCATATCTTCAAAACCATATCTAATAGGTGCTCTAATAATTCGACGTTTTCTTTGTGCTGTCAAAGACAGCTGAGGAATCTGCTACTCCTGCCTTTGCTATTCATTAGATTCCTCCTTAGGAACCTCCTCTATAATAGTTTCTAGCTCAATCTTTGTTATATCCCCAATTCTATCATTCCTATGACTAGAACTCTCACCACCATAACTAGAATTCTCATCACTATAACTATAACTCGACAAATCCCTCTGTGAACCATTATTATCCCCTAATTGCAAAAAATTATTCTCATCATCAAAACTATCCCCTTTCCATATAAGAGACCCATCCTTGTATTTGTCACACTTAGGCTGTAAGAACGCTTCTTCATGGCACTTAACATCCCTAGAAATTACATATTTTTCTGTCTCAAGGCACCAAATCCTATACCCTTTGACTGTTTCTGGATAGCTTAGAAAAATACCCTTTCTAGCTTTAACCCCCATCTTATCTTCCTTAATATAAAAATAAGCAGGACATCCAAAAACTTTTAAATGTGAATAATCTATAGGAATAGCAGACCATACCTACATGGGTGTCTTGAAACCAATAGATGATGATGGAGACCGGTTTATAAGGTAACACGTCATTGATACGGCTTCAGCCCACCATATCTTGCCTAATCTAGTATTAGACAACGTGCACTACGCCCTCTCAAGTAGTGTGCGGTTCATCCTTTCTGTTATACCATTTTGTTGTGGTGTTCCTTTAACTGTGAAATACCAACGAATACCATGCTCTTGACAATATAACTTCAAAGGGTCTTCGGTGTATTTTTCACCGTTATCGGATCTCATCACCTTGATAACCCTGCCAGTCTACTTTTCTACAATCGCCCTCCACTATTTAAAGATATTGGTGACTTCATTCTTTTTCTTCATGGTGTAAATCCATACCCTCCAGTTGAAGTCATCAATAAAACTAATAAACTACCTGGAACCTCCTTTGGATTCCACCTTAGAAGGCCCCCACACATCCGTATGGATGTAGTCCACTATACCTGTAGTCGTATGCTCATCTGTATCAAATCTCACTCGAGTTTACTTCTCTAAGATGCAATGCTGATAGAAATCCAGCTTTTCCAACTGCTCATCACCAAGCAAGTCTTGCTTACTCAAAGCCTTCAACCCTTGCTCACTTACATGCCCTTAGCGCATGTGCCATAACTGCGTTTGGGCGGTGCTCTTCTTATCTAGAACCTTTGAGATCATAGCTCCATCTTCAATCGTATCTCTTCTAAGAAAATACAAGTTAGCATGTCTAACACCTGTGAGTATCAGTCCATCACTGTTGTACACACAACAATGGCCATATTCACCTACAAACTTAAAACCTTGAGCCTCAAGTACCCCAAGAGAAATCAGCTCTTTTGAAAGAGCCGACACATGACGAACCTCTATAAGCTGTCTAGTTGACCCATCTGCTAATCGGAACCAAACAATACGTACACCCATTATCTTACATGCTCTTAAATCTTCTATAAGAACTGATCCACCTTTTACCTCATGATATGTGGTAAACCATTCTCTAATTGGACACAAATGATAAGATATTAAGGTATCAAGCACCCATCCTTCATACAGATAATCATCAATATTAGCCATCAATGCCTTTGCTAACTCTCCTGTAACAATAGCATCATTATCACCATTAACGCTATTCGAAATAGACTCAATCAGATTTGCCTCGCCAATTTTCTCTTCTTTGACACCCTTATCCTTTGCATTTGGACAATCACGTCTGTAGTAACCCTTCTTGTAACAACCATAATACTCAACTTTAGACATGTCTCTCCCATGAGATTGTGAACGGCCTCTATTCTTCTTCTTGCTACTTTGCTTATGTCCATTACTTGTGTTATCTTGATTCCGACCTCTGACCATAAGTCTATGTGCTTGTGCATCATCATCCATATCTTTCTTGTGGGCAGCCTTTATAAGATCGGTAGCAATAACATCATCATAGACTAACTTCTCTATCTTGGTCGTTACCAACGTATCAACTAATGCCTCACACTTAGGTAATAATAAAGTAAAAAATAACAGAGACTTGATATTATCATCATAAGAAGCCCCTAAATCTTTGCATTCTGAAAACAAACATTCAAATTTAGTAGCACAATCAGTCATGAGTTTACCTAATTCAATTCTGGACGTGAAGAGCTTTTTTTGAAGGTAAAGTAAACTCATTTGATCCATCCTGAGATAGGTTTTCTCCAACTTGTCCCAAATAAACTTTGCAGTCATTTCATCATGGTAATTATGTGCAACTGCAGCATCAAGACACAGACGAATAGTACTACAAGCCTTCTTATCAATCTTCATGAACTTTGCTGCATCATAATCAGATGGGATAAATACTGGTTCCCCCTCTACCATATCTATCAGATCAATATTAATCAGGATATCCATTATCGCAGTCTACCATCTACTAAAATTATTTCTTCTATTGAATCGAAGAACATCGAAACCATGGATCTTCATTTATTGATCGCCCTTCTTTTCAGCCATCTAGCTAAATACCAAAAAAAAAAAAAAACTGTAACGTTGAATAGTATCGGTGAACAGTAACCGTAAACAGTACTAGTGAACAGTACAACGAACAATACCTATGAATAGTATCATAAACAGTACTGATAAACAGTAACTATGAACAATATCAGTAAACAGTAACCATGAGCAGTACCAATAAATAGTAACCGAATCGGAAACAGGCTCTGATACCACTTGTTGTAAAATCCTAGGTTGATGCCGACAAAGTAAACTTCAATTAATCTAATCTAAGAAATACTAAGTATAGTTTACGAACAACCCAAACAACTATCTCGATCGAAATTGATAATTACAGGGAAAATAATCAATCACAACAATAATAGCAAGACACAATATTTTACGTGGTTTGACAATATGTCTACGTCTACAGGACAAAGACAAATAATCTTTATAAGAAAAAACCACAGAAGAATATTACAAAGACCTCTTGAGAATAAACTAATCTTTCAATTCTAATTCACTAGAATAATCCCCAAAGGATTAATCTAATCTCACTTCTATGTTTCTCTAGATTGTTATGGAGAAAGCTCTCAACTCTCAGAAAAATAGAATGCACTCAACTAGAGAACTAGAATATCTTTATATAGTGTTCATAGGCTCCCTTCTATTGCTTTCCTAAGCAATTTAGGTTTCCTACACTATATAGGAATCATAATCCTTTTATACTTCCCTTTCCTAATTGAACCAATATTTCTTTAATTAAATATTTAATTAAAGTCTTTTCCTATTTGTAAATAGGATCTAACTAGAATTCTTTTTAGACTCCTAAAAAAGGGTAAATAGAATATAACTAGGATTCTGTAACAAATTCCTTTCCTAACTCTAATTGATTGCCATAATTTCACAATGTTCACGTGGAAGCAAAACCAAGCAAAATATAAGTTAGATCTTATCAAGTTGAGTGCTTCTAAATTTGTTCACCTATGAAGGAGAAGAAATCCAATTGAAGAGAAGAAATATGAAGATTGAAATATCAAAGAAGAAGAAATCTAACTTTAGAGAAACCAAAAGATAGAAGAAATAAGATAAGGAGATGTGTGTGATAGGAGATAGAGGCGAGAGGGGAGGCATTGCCGCACTCCTGGTAGTGGGGACCTCGAAGGGTCATAACGAGAGAGGGCAGGGTTGGGGAACCAAAATTGATAAATTAAATTATATATTGATAGAGGGGCATAATAGTTTTGTAGTAACCCGGATTCCCGGGAACAGTGATCAGGGGTGTTAGTGAAAGATTTCAAAGTTAGAAATCTTTATATGAC
>JANLJB010005752.1:0-13154 GCA_026212285.1 Bursera cuneata
ATTCTCAAAAATACTACATTGCATCAATTCACATCAGAATTACTAAAAGAGAAACTTACTTCCTCCTTGAAGAAGCATGTACAATTTTGATTCGTACTGAAGCTGAGGATGTTTGGTCTTTGCAGATTCCTGAACAAAGTAAGAAAGAGAAATGTAGGCAGGCAAAAATAAATAAATAAATAAATAATTTAACAGTTCGAAACTTTCATAATGTCAAAACATACAAGTAGAAGTTAAATTTGAATAAAGTACAAGATAACTAAAGTTATGTCACAAAATTGTATAAACAAAAAATGCTCGAGCCCAAAGTAACTTTAGAGGGCACATATTTTGACTACGAGCTCCAAAAATGAAATAAAATAAATATAAGGCTCTCCCCAATTAAAGTTCATTTATTGCACTACCAACTCAAAACAAAGCAACCATATTTGCTTTTAGATCTCCATTGCAACTCAAAAATTTAACCAGCTCAGATGAGTTTTAATACCAGTAGTTTGATATCTAATATAATTGAATCATAATTAAAAATTATTTAGCAGAGTTGCAAATTTTAAGCAAAAATTATTTAATATCAATCTCTTCATTCTATTATGAGTAATAACTTAATCTTCACAACCACACTTAAACAAGAAAATTAAAAGAGAAAAACAGCTAACAAAAACTCAATCAAAAAACTCTTTAACAATCAATAAACAATGACCACTTAACATCCAAAAAAGTAATCAAACTACTCTACAATTTAAAAAGAACACAATAACAGTTAATAGTCCAAAACGTACCAGCTTAACAGCAACCTCCTCTCCACTTTGCACATTAACACCTATAAGAAATCAAATGAAAACCACCATGAAAGCTTACTCAAACAATGAAAACACAAACAACTCTACAAGCTAATAACTTTAACACAACAATGTTACTMAAGAACCACAAGTCATACACACCTAAATAAAGCTCCCCGAAAGATCCACTCCCGATCTTGCGCCCAAGCTTAAACTTGCCACCAATCACTTGATCCATGGATCCACTTCAACCCGTATCAGAAAAATAAGATTAAACAAGCTTTCACCGTTACTTTTCCACTCTTCTTAAGTTAGAAACAAATTGCTTTCACCAAACCAAAAACAACCCACAAAAACTCCCCTGTCAGAGAATCTCAGATCCACTAAATTTGTTCATGAACAAAAAAATAATAATACAAAAATAAAGACAACCCACTAGAATCTATCCTATCCTAAAACTGTACAAGACAAATCATGAGATTGCTTAAAAAACCAAGCAATACCCATTTGTTAGTAAAGGTATGGGATGATTAAAATGCATTTTCCTGGAAAGTACAGTAAGAAAAGATGGGATTTTGAGGGGAAAATAATGGGCAAAATAGGAACTTTAATCGATTTACTCGAAGAGAGAAGATAGGAAGGGAGGAGAATCTCAAGCAGACGAAACTCGAGGCAAGAATTTGGAGAGTGGAATCGGATCTGGGTTTGGGACAGAATTGAGTTTGAGTTTGAGTTTCTAAAGAAAATATTAGAGAATGTTAGGAAAGGAAAGGAAAAGAATGGAATATTAGAGGGGGGAGAGAGAGAGAGAGAGAGGGAAAAAGAGGAAACGGAGAAAATAAAAGGAAAATGGATGACGAAGGATTTTATTGGATTTTCTTCTTTTTTTACTGCTCTTTTTATTTTTTTAATAATTTAACTTTTTTTGTTTTTAATTATTCGAAGGCCTTATTTTCCACTGTTTATTAATCATATCATAATTCTCGTTCTTAAGGGTGGTTAAAAAAAAAAAAAATTTAAATATATATTGTGTGTATGGCCAAATGTGTAAGATTCGATGATCATGAGCCATCATGATTAAACCTTGAAACAAGAGTTTGAGAGGTTATATTTTACGCGTCCATGTTGTCAAGAGTCCAAAATGTCATGCTGTGAGTTATCATTATTGGTTAATATTGTTAAATAAATAAATAAATAATAAAAAACCTCTGCTTCAAAACTTTTTAATATAAATTTACCATGCAAGCTAACAAGGAATCTAACAATTACAATAGTGAATTTTGAAAAATAATAATATTAATTAAGATTAATGTATATGAATTTATATTTATTATAATTTATGTGTAATACTATTTAAAATCTTTTGATATATTGATTTGATAGTTATAGATGGTTAAATTTTATTTTTATTAATATTGTTATGGATAATCATGAAAATTTGTTAGATTAGTTAAGAGTAAGGGAGACTCTTGCAGGTTTCCAAAAATTTTGGACTTTTTAGATTTTTTTTTTTTTTTTTTTTTTTTTTGGTTGCCGAGACAGTAGGACAGGTTGGAATAANTTGGATTTTTTTTTTTTTTTTTTTTTTTTTGGTTGCCGAGACAGTAGGACAGGTTGGAATAATTTGTCCTTAATTATATGATATTGATTTAGGATTAATTTAATAAATTATTACTCAATAATAAAGCTCATTCCTTTGATGATCAATTTTATTATCATAGGAGCTTTTGTAGTTTTTATTTTATTTTAAAATAGTGGACTTTTTAAATCTTATGGTACTCCATCTCAAAAAGTGTATTTTTTTATTTTTAATTATTAATTTATCTTGAAAACTATGTCTTTTATTTAAAAATAATTATAAAATATAACAAAGTAATTAATTTAACATAAATTTTAAAATAAATTGATTATTCAAATAATTAATACATATTTTGTTAAGTCTTAACGTATACTCTTATAATATAAATTAAGATTATGGTGACGTTATTAATTTTGTAGTGTTTTCTGTTAATAACATAATAACAAATCCTGACAATTCAAGTAATAACTTGGAACCAAACTCTTAATTTATACTTGTGTTAATGCACAAAGAGTTCTTAAGACATGATAAAGATTTGAAACCAAACTCGGTCTTAATTTAGAGTAATTTACACGAATTAAAAGCTATTAAAGTAATGATTAGCTGGTATTATTACCTAAATTTTAATTAATTTATAGACAACTTTAGAATTGAAAATAATTTCTAAAAGTTTTTAAATCTACTAACATTTTAAAATTTGAAAACATCATCCCCAGTCCATCAAATGCTATTATAATTGAAGCTTTTGAGATTGTAAAATACTAAGTGCTTTCTTTTTTCTTTTTTTTTTGTTTAAAAAAAAAGATGCATTTGATTAACTACTTTTTATAAGAAAAATGCTTTTCAAATAATAAAGTATGAAGTAAGGCTCCAATTTTTTACATCACAAAGAGATATATATTTTCATAAGCTTTTGTTACGAAATACTTTTAAAAAATAGTATTTTTTAAGATGTAATATTGGCAATTTATCTTTTAGTTATAAACATAAAAAAGCCATAAATATCAAAATGATGAATTTATTTTTTAAACATGGGTATCAAGATCAAGTTATACTCATCTCGATTAATCCTACGAAATCTGTACCTCGTATCCCCGGAAGTTTCCGAAAACAGGCCAATTAATCTCTATTGTTTTTATAGCAGGGGCAAAAGTGAGAGGGGTAATGAAAAATGGAAATGTGAGAAGTAAGGGCAAGAAGATGAGGAGAAACTTAGAAACACCTTCACATGTGCCCACCTCTTAAAGCCCCACACGCACTAATCTCTAACTCTATCCATCCTTCTCATCAAAAGTTGAGTTTAAATAATGGCAAGATTCTTTCTTTCACTAATCATATACATTATGACTTACAATCTCTTTACCCAAATTCTTTTGTATAAATCGATGTAAAAGTAAATTAGCCATATTAGAAAAGATGATTCGGGTATTATATCTATATGACGACAAAGTTTACTAGAGAATTTGTAAATGCAGCCACATATTGAGTTGAAAAAATAAAAATCCAAGAGAAACCTACCATTTTCAGTGGGTGCAAATTTGCATGTGAAGTAGCTTTCATTAGTTTGTAAGCAGATAAATAGTAGGTAATGGAATTGACTTAATGATTGTTTATTCAAGCGTGTGTGGTCCAAATTACACCCATTTGTATTGCCTTCCTTTTTCTATTGCCCCTTTCGTGGGGCAACATCCTGGGCTAATCTTGCTCAAGACCTAGCCNACAATCTCTTTACCCAAATTCTTTTGTATAAATCGATGTAAAAGTAAATTAGCCATATTAGAAAAGATGATTCGGGTATAATATCTATATGACGACAACGTTTAATAGAGAATTTGTAAATGCAGCCACATACTGAGTTGAAAAAATAAAAATCCAAGAGAAACCTAACATTTTCAGTGGGTGCAAATTTGCATGTGAAGTAGCTTTCATTAGCTTGGAAGCAGATAAATAGTAGGTAATGGAATTGACTTAATGATTGTTTATTCAAGCGTGTGTGGTTCAAATTACGCCCATTTGTATTGCCTTCCTTTTTCTATTGCCCCTTTCGTGGGGCAACATCCTGGGCTAATCTTGCTCAAGACCTAGCCNTAATCAAAGACAACATACTCAATAATTGGTTTCAGTTTGGGCCACAAGGCTAGCAATGGCATGCATACACGTTTGTACGTTGTTGTAATATGTACAATCATTCTCAATTTCATCTTTCTCTTCAAACTTGACATCAACTTTTTGTTTTACAAGTTTCTATGTGGCAGGAGACATTGATAAAATGATACTGAGCAAGCTTAGATAAAAATGGTAATTTTGGGGTGAAGAAGGATGTATCCAAGAATCCATCTACGGTTACTGATATACTCAACATTTATGAAACAAGGATGCCTTTGTTTTTAATTCAGAATCAAACAATTCAAGGTATCNTGTGGAGGAAGGTTGGGGTTTACTACTTCTAGAATTCAATTTAAAATACAATCTGATCAATGGTTTTGATTGATTTGACTTACATAAATGAAAATTCAAAGTTTGGTAGTTTGATATCAATTATGATAAATTTTTAATATTACCAACTCAATAACTTCCCTAACTTTTGAATCAAGGTTAATAAATGATTAGAAATTTGTATTAACATTAGTCAAAACTTTATTAGTTTGATCATACATCTTTCTTAAGCCCCAAATTTGTTGCCCCCTTCAATGTGTTAGTTGCAATTAACATTAACAAATGTTCAAGAAACAAACAGTTGTAATGATACAGTCAACGTTTTTAGCTCCCCAGGTGAAAGCACAACTAAAGAGTTTCTAAATGGGTTGCCACAGAAAGCGTCTCCAGCTTACCAAGCTCAAAAAAAGAGAGAAATGTGCGTATCCTCGATCACTTGATAGATTGATGTAAATAATACTGTCAAAGAAAAAGATTAAGCTGAAAAGGTCTCAGTCCTCTCACCAATAATCTCCACATGAACACTTCCCATCCTTAAAATGGTGAAATCTGCTATTATCCCTCACAATTATCTCTCTCTGAACGATCTTTGATATAAACTTCGTTGCCGTGTGGCAGTCCCCACACACCCGTAGGTTCTTTATTACTCGTATTGTCGTCCCAGCAGGGGTGCTAATGATGCCAAAAGCTATGGCAAGTCTCTCACTATGGTAACATAGCAAGTATTTCTTCTGCTCCTCTTCAACATCGTGGAGCACCTCTTTGGTGTCGGGAACATAACCTTCTCTTTCCATCCGCTCCAAAAGATCTTTCAGAGCCTCCTTTATTCTGTCATAGTATGGATGGGATTCATCTCCTGCAGCGAAAGTATGTACCTTGTTTTTTACTTCAATCCAGCTGCAGGCCGGTGTCTTTTTCATGCCCTTATTTCTCATAGAGATTCTCAACCTTGCTGCATCTTTCCATCTCCTAGCAGCTGAATATATGTTTGACAACAGAACATAAGCTCCTGTGTTACCGGGATCAATCATGAATATTTTATCAGCAACTTTTTCTGCCAATTCAACGTTCTTGTGGACTCTACAAGCAGATAACAATGTCGACCAAACACCCCCGGTAGGCGTGACATGCATGCCGGATATGAACTCATATGCTTCATCCAACTTGCCTGCACGACCAAGAAGGTCTGCCATTACAGCATTGTGTTCCAAGCCTGGAGGAATACCATAGTACTGGGTCATACAGTTGAAATAACTCCACGCTTTATCTATCAAACCAGCATGACTACAAGCGGTTAATACAGCCACAAAAGCCACAGAGTTTGGCTTCACTCCCTCCTCTTCCATCTGCTCAAACAACAAAATGGCATCACGCGCATTCCCATGAGAAGCATATCCCATTATAATGGCTGTCCATGACACCATATCATGTAGCTCCATGTTATCAAAAATAAATCTTGCTGACCTAATGTTCCCACATTTAGCATACATGTCCACAAGCGAGCTGGCTATAAATATATTATCATAAAATCCATTCCTGATTATGTATCCATGGAGTTGCTTTCCCAAATGCAGCGTCGTCAAATGGGCACAAGCTGGCATGATACTAGAAAAAGAAATATGCCTTGGTTTTATTTTAGCTACTAACATCTGCCGAAAGAATTTCAGTCCCTTGTCAAACAAGCCATTCTGCACACATCCTGCGATAATTGAGTTCCAGGAAATCCCATCTTTCTGAGGTAAGAGATAAAATACCCGGCATGAATCTTCCACTCGTGTGCACTTTGCATACATGTCAATCAAGCTACTTCCAATAAAAACATCTTCATCAAATCCATGCCTAATAGAATAACCATGAATCTCCTTTCCCTTAACAACATCCACATATTCTGCAAATATTGGAAGGACACTGGACAAAGTGAATGAGTCAGGATTTAACTTAGCATTCCCCATTTCCCTTACCATCTTCAGAGCTTCTCCATACAACCCATTACGTGCAAGTCCCACAATCACAGTATTCCATGAAACAAGATCCCTGGAGGGCATCATATCGAACACCTTCCTGACGCTATCCATTTGTCGAGGCCTTGTTACAGTATTGATTTTCTCACGATAACGGTCATCAACTTGCCTACCTCCACTATTGCAAGTTAACTCACAAATTATTCCATCTAAATCAACATTGGGATTAGTACTCCAAACCTGTTTTCGAAATTTGTGTGACAAATTTATTGTACAATCATTAAAATCTTTACAACAAACTAAACCACCACTTAATTCACCATTTCGCTTTCGTTCAGGTATTTTATCAAGCACTTGATGCACGTAAGTTTTATTCCCGCCACTCACTTCAAAGCCCCGAAATTTATCATCCATATTCACGTCCAAACTTTGAAATTTCGCGTACATGTTCATGAGAGCATTATTAATGTACAAATCAAAATCCAGACCGAGCCTAATAATGCAGCCATGAACAGACTCACCAAACCTCGAGTCCATCAACAAAGTACACGACTTTAACACAGAAGGAAAAACATTATGATCTGGGTACACGCCAGCAACCATCATTTTGACAAAAGAGAGCAAGGACTGAACAAAAAGGCCATTATCAGTGTAATATCTAATGATAGATTTCCAGGCAAGAGGTGGAAGTGGCGATTTAAGGGTGTTGAAGAGATGTAGAGTGTCATGCAAGAGGTTAAGATTGGCATAAACAGAGAGGAGTGCGGAGATGTGAAAGAGAGAGTTGGGGAGCTGGGTTCTGAAGATTTGGGCATGGAGTTGCTTGGCTTGGGATTTGGTTGTTATGGTGGAAGGGTTCTTGAGAAGCTTTATGAGGGTTTTTGTGGATGTCATGAGATATCAGTTTTTTGGTTAATGAGCATGTAGTCTACATTGTTGATGCCTTCGCGGTGTGGAATAGATGGTCAGGAGATTTTTTGTGCACTAACAAAATATTTGCTACAGGCAACAACAGATGATCTCTTATGGCTGCCATGTTGCAGAGACATTAAGACAGCCTTGCAGAGTCCGTTTGACAGTTTGCTAATTGGCCTTCAAGTAACAAATTTGGTTCTTTTGAATTTGGACCATCCATGCAAATATTTCGCTTATAAAAAAAATGATACCTAATTTGTGAAACATGTGACCCTAAATGAATCGAATAAGATCAACCCCGCAAAGACAGCATACGAAGAACGAGCCTTTATTAACAAGTGTAAGAACTATAGTTATAGCAATAGTGACAAGTGTTAGAACTTTAGTCATATCAATGACCTATTGCTGTAATCATCCACAGCCGGCAATTCAGCCTAATTAAACTGGTCTGAATTATTTAATACAATTGCAATTGTTGATTACTTTTTGAGGCAGGAAACTGAGAGTTTCCAGGCTAAAGGATTTGCCGTCTTAACTCTCTGGGTCTCAATTCTCAAAACTTTCTTTTCTTGTCTGCCAACAACTACGCACATGTGCCGATTCCTGTAAAGAAAGGACGAAATTGAAAGAGAGGAAGAAAGAACATATTGCAGACCATAGAGAACTAAACACTAAAAACCAACCAGGACATACAAGCGCAGCGAGTAAGACATCAAAGTATTGATTAACAACCCTGGGGCACACAAGTAACTGAACAATATAGCAAGAACAATATGCCAATAAACAACATACAAGTTCTACAATTCAAAACCTCACAATCACTCAGGAGTATTTAATCAGTACTACGTTATCTTAAGTGTCAGACAAGTAACCGTTCCTTAATAACACATACGTAGACATGTTACATATGGGAATCCGCCTGTAGAGATGCAAGGCCCTAATCATTTCCTTTCGAAGTCTAAAATCCATGACTCAATCGTCTTCTCTTTCAGGGGGCAGTCCACAAGGCAAAAGCATTTTCTGCACATAATGATTGAAAAGAATAAAAATCAGGTGATTGTTATCAATGAAATGTTATTTAACTTGAGGAAAACAATAAACAGAGGAGTTACATTAGGAAATGGGAAATTTGCCAAAATAGCCTTTATGAGGAGTCCAACATGAAAAAATAGCCTCCCATCTATAATTCTCTTATAGCAATAACCATTTGTTACAATAACTATCTTCATAAGTCAAAAATACCCCCGACCACTACCAAAACAGATTTTTCTTACTTGTAAATTGCATGTCAAGTCAAAAATCTGAAGTTAGGACCGTGGAGGACTGTGACAGTCTGGATGGTGATCCACGGTCCATCCTAATGAGTATATAGGTCATTGAGAGATCCACGGTCTGACGGTGACGGTTTGTGTAGGGCCTCAAGGTTAGACCGTGGATCACCATCCAGACCGTCATGGTCCTCTATGGTCTTGAGATCATTTTCAATGTCGAAGCGTTATGTTTCTAAAATACATCATTCGACACAACCAAACTTTCAAATTAACAAAAGCCCACCTTTAAACTTCAAAAGCCATTCAAATAAACTCAATTTCAAGCTAATTAACACAATCTCAACTAATCAACACAACCAAACTTCATTCATCATAACCTAGTGTGAAAAACCCATTTTTGTAGCAGTCGGAGGAATTTTTGACCTATGATGAAAGTTACTGTAGCATATGACTATTGTTATAAGAGAATTATAGATGGACGGCTATTTTTCATTTTGGACCCTTCCAAGAGGCTATTTTGGCAAATTTCCCTATGAAATATATCTGTACGGTGCAATGTTACTTTATGGTTACACGAGGCCTACCACATACAGGATGATGCAGATGAATTGTAAGCACCATGTTTATAGCATAATACTATGACATGTCATTCATAATAAAATAGAGCTATCACACACTAGAGCAGGATTCTATGTATATCTTATGCTGCATTTCTGCTCATGTTGGTTTAACCATATAACGTAAGCAGATGGTAGTAAAATCCATATTTCTAAGAAAGATCACCATTAATATGAGCTTTTATCATCCATTACAGAAAAATACTATGTAGACATATTGTGAGATAACATTACTCTAGTGAGTAAAGTCACTCATCTTACGATGAGCAACAATGGCATAGGATGCTGCATTACAAGTATGGTGCTCAAAAGTTATTCCCATAGTAGTGCATGATTGTGCGATGTCCACAAGTTTGCACTATAAGGTGAGCAACATTGGCCATCAAAGCACTCATATGTGAAGAAAGGGTTTACATCACCAGAAAAACATGCAATTTATCTCACTCGATATATATAGTGATGATAGAGTCAACACCATTTAAACTACACTATGTACAATAAGAACCAGACATGAAAAAAAAAAAAGACTGTAACCCATTTATGAAGTTTCATGCAAGATAATATATAACAGCTACAACCTCAAGATACAAGTCATTTTTTTTTTTTTAATAACCAAAACTCCCCTGAGCCCACCTAGCAAACAGTTGTTTGAAAATTGAAACTATCCCTATGGTTTATCACCAAGTAGGTGGCCTTGTTATCAGACCAGACTTTATGCACCCTTCAGGGTCCTCAACCGTAAAATTTGTTTCCTTCTCATAAAACGAACATCAACAACAAAGGAATTCATAAATGAAGCAACCAAGAAGACAAGAAAAGTAAAGAGAAACCTGCATAAAGTTGTATCGTTCTCTTCCAATGGATTCATTCTCAGCAATAGCAAAGTAAGCCAAGATGGGGTAATGGCCAATGTAAGATGCATAGCTATCGCGCTGAATATTGACAGCCCACTCACTACAAAATCAATCAAAACTAAATTAGTGACTGCAATGCAGCAAGAAAAAGAAATTGTAAAGAATTTAAAAAAAAAAAAAAACCTCACAATCTATTCAAATCTGCGTGGCCAGTTCCAACGTATTTGGCCTGGAGGTGCTCTAGCTGGGAGTTAATGTTAAACCTATCACTGGCCTGCATGTTTATCGAGGGCCAAGCTTGTTAATTTATAAGCCATTTTGCAAAAGAAAACGAAACTTGAATCGAAGACTCTTACCTGCATCTTTGTTTGTTGTAATTGAGAGCCACCAGAAGAAGAAGTTGAAGTTGAAAGAGAGATCAGATGTCGGGTTGGGTCAGGTTAACGCGTTGACTTTTTCACTTTTCTTTTTCCTAAATTAGAAAAAAATATTAATTGGCATTGATTTCCGAATTAATAACTTTTAATTTTAATTGTCCAGCAAAGTGATATTTACTGCAAGATATTTTGTCTTCACAGAAACTTCCTAGTAGTTACCACTTACCATTTCATGTCAAACTGTCCTTTGAGGACCAATTAAACTTTAGCTAAGCTTGGATGGTACCAGGGCTGCTTTCAAGGATTATGAGACTCCAAAAAAGATAATCACATACTGCCTAGTGAACAGGCAAGAATTCTATGTTAGCCTTTGGCTTCTGTCATTGTGTCTGTTCTGCTATATCAAATTTTCTAGGAAAGTCCACAATTATCTTATTAACCTTCATTTTACTAGTTTAAACTAATCTTGAGATAAGAAACTCCGATCACCCCAAAGCCAACAATCACCAAATAGCCAAAATCCGGATCTCAGACTAGATCCCAGGAAAAGTATTGAAAAATTTAAAAATAACTTTACAAAATAACTTTGACAAATCCATTCTACATTTTCTATTTTTTATGCAGCCTAACCAATGGTAAATTTCACATACAACATTGACAACTTTGACAAATCCAAGTCCTAGTAGTGTGATGGAGTCAATTGAAACAAAAAGGAAAAAAAAAAGGACAAAATAAAACAATAATTAAAAAAAAAAGGTCGCCACCTTCATGATTGCAACCACTCTCAAATGCCAGTGGAATCTTTAAGCAATGAACAAATAATGTAAAAGATAAAATGGGCCACCGAAATTCCCATCTCAGAGTTAAAAGGACTTTGTTGGTAAGAATTGTTCAATGGCTGAAAATGAAGAGAAAGTAGTTCTTTTATTAAAAAAAGGTAACTGTTACATGGCAATAACAAACACATCCATCTGCATTCCTAGTATTAACAATGCAAGCATCAAATTTCGATTCTCCTTAACCTCAGATTAACTATATATCTTCTGACAATCACAGACTGCTTCACCAACAAAAGAACTTGCTCCATTTAATTTATAACCAATAATTATAATTATAAGGATGTGGCTTCTTATACATTAAGATCAAATAATTTTGACTGAAAACATATTTTCAAATTGATTTCTGCAGTAAAAGAAACAACTTCAACAGTCTAAGGAGTTGTCTAAGCTATCATGTAAATTATATTCATGAATGTAGACAATTATACAAGCTAAAAAAATTTCTATACAAATATGTAAGTAGCACCACATGTGAGAACATAGACAATTATAAACAGCAAGCTACCATGAATATTATATTCATGAATGTAGACAATTATACAAGCTAAAAAAATCCGACATCTAGAACAAATTCTTCAGAGGAGACTACGTTCAATTTTACACAGAATTTCATATCAAAGGAAAGAAAATACATAAAAATTTGTTAAAATAGCTGGAGAAAAATCACAGACTGCTTCACCAACAAAAGAAACCTTAAACACAATAAATGAGAATCACAAAGCTACTTGTCCTTAATCAGTCTCTCTCAAACTTGCAAACGCTTAAAAAGTAAAACAATCAAAAGAACCTGCAGAATGCTTCAGGACAACAAAGTATAACTCATATACCACTTATGAGAATCAATGAATCATTAACCAACTCTTCTTTTTCCAAAAAGAACATGTAAAATTTTCAAAGCCCAATCAGAAAAAATTTAAGCAACCATCCATAAATTACATTCTCTCAAAAGTAAACATCAATTATAATATGATTATAGCTGTTCAATCTATCTTTCTCCTGTTCTTGTAATAGTAGTTTTAATTTATTTAATCGTGCATGCTTTTACTTTGTTTTCTTTCTTTAACATGATATGACCAAATTGTCTAATTATCATATCAACACTCCTAGCTGCTAACAGTTCCAGATTTATCAACATTGATTATAATATGATTATAGTTGTTTAATCTATTGGTAGTTAGATCTTCTAAAACAAAAAACTACGATATCTTTGAAGTGTCATTGCTACATTTACACAGCTCTTCTCACTAAGCCCCGCATTAATTATTTGTAACTGCTACAATTAATTATTCATTAATCATCCAGGAAAGAAACAATCACGTGCCATGCCAGCAACTTCTTCTGATTTTAATTAGCAACAGCTAACAAAAAATTTAGAGAGCTCATTAATTGCATGCAAAGAAATGCAGCCATCCCCGTACCTTGAACCAGTACCCTGACCTAATCGATCTAACAAATGAAAAAAGGCAAAAGTTCCTTATATTTAATGCAAACAATTCATAGAAATGTTAACCTAACATGAAGAAGAG
>JANLJB010005753.1:0-23458 GCA_026212285.1 Bursera cuneata
ATTAATTAAAGCCAGGGACCTCACCTCCATATTCACTAATGTCTCCATCCTAGAAAGTGATATCTTCTCAAATTTTTTACCATTTTTTTGTGGAGCCTGGACAACCCTAATTCATATTTTTATGGTGTTCATTAAACCCATTTAAATTATTGATTGTTTATATAGTTCTTGGGGTCCAATGCATGTGAGGTTGGAATGGGATTACATATACATTCAACATTTAAAAACTAAAATTCTTGATAGAATGAAACCTATCAATTTTATAACATTGTTAAATTAATATAATAATATAGGAGTTCCGAATATAAACACGATATTGGGTTGTCATTATTCAATCCAATCAAAACTCGACGGGTCGGATCGGTTCGGATAATCGTACCCACTCCTGTAATTAGCCCGTTTCTCTTGTGATATGGAAACAATTATAAAGTTCAATTAATTAATAAAGTGGGGAGATGGATAGAGACATATCGTTAAAATAATCGATCAATCAATTTGTGATTAGCTAAGCAGAATAAAGTAACTAATGGATATCCCATAAAAGGTACTGAAGCATGCCTTGCCTGCTTACCTTCTCATGCTTCAAATCTATTGGCTTCTTCATGAACTTGTGCTCCATCTTTTGGCTTCTTGAGTTTAAAAAAATCTTGCTCTTGAATATTAATTAGTTAGTTAAATATATCCCTTATGTATTAATTATTATTAATCTTTGCTTAATTAATTTTACAATAATTGAGCTAGTTGTTAACACAATGAATATCATACTCTTACATGTATATATTTCGAGAATATATCTTTCCATTTAGTAATATTTTAATGTTCGTTTAATTAATATATCTATCTGAATTTTGCAAGAATAGATATCGACCACTACTTTTTTTTTTAGTGAAATTTTTCTTCAATCAACCATATGTTTTAAATAAATATTATTAATAAATTATCACCAAAAAGAAAAAGAACTACCAAGAAATATTTAAATTTGTAAGTGAAATCGAAGTTAAATATTATGGCTCTCCTTTTTTAATGCTCTTCAAAATATAGTTTTGTTAACTTCATTTTTAAAATTAAATATTATTTTAAAAATTAAAAATAGTAAATCTATAAATAAACACATTAATGGTCTTTTTAACAAATTTCCAATTTGGGAATTTACCGAACTAACCAAATTTGAGGGGGGTCTTTAAAAAATAATCAATCTTCTGATTTTCTTTGATTTATCTAACAAAACCCAGATAAATGACAATTATACCTCTAAAAATAAATAATGACTTCCAATAAGTCAAAATGACGATTTGATAAGTTAAAATGACGATCTGACAAGTTAAAATGACGATCTGAAGAGTCGAATAACGGTCCAGCTAGTCCAAATGACTGTTCGGTAAGTCAAACTGATGGTCCGCCGAGTCAAAATGATAGTTTAGTAATTCAAATTGACTGTTTGAAAAGCCAAAATAACTGTCCGACGAACTAAAATGACTATCCGATGAGTTAAAATGATTGTTCAATGAGTCAAAATAATTATCCGATGAGTTAAAATGATTGTTCAACAAATTAAAATGACTGTCTGGTGAGTCAAAATAACTGTCTGATAAGCTAAAATGACTCCGACGAGTTGAAATGACTATCCGACTAACCAAAATAAATGTCCGATGAATTTTTTGGTGACTATCCGATTAGAAAGTGTTAGAGTGGGATGATGTGTTTATATATTATTTATAGAGGGATATAATGATCATAAAACTAAAAATATATTAAAAAAGAAATTAAAGAAAACAAGGACCATAATTATTTTTCAAAAGACCCCTTTCAAATGGATTATTTTATAAATCTCCCTTTCCAATTAGGTTGAGCATTACATCATCATCATCCATGGATGACATTAGCTGTGAGGAAAGGAACAAGAACATGAAAGAAGCCTACGTAATAAATGCAAAAAGCTGAAAACTAGTGTTGAAGCTAGCGAGCCAGCTGTTTTGTTATAAAAGCAAAAAGCTGAGTCCTGCTCTATCTGGAGGGAAGTCCTATCAGTTCAGAGCCGCGGCAGCATGCAAAGGAGCAGAAAGAAGTAGTCTTGTCACCAAAAAATAAGCTCCAGCAAGCAAGCGCAGAGAGACAGATAGACAGAGGGCCAAGCACACTGCTCAGTACTGCTGAGTTGCTGACTGGTGCGGCCCTTATCACCAAGAGCACATTTTTGGCTGAAGCTCGTTGTCAGCTTGTATTGTGTTGTATTGTTGTGTATTGTAACGAAAAGAAAAACAAATGAGATTGGGATGGTGGTAGGGACCAAGCTCAAATCCTGGCCGCCCTTGCTTATCTGGCCTTCTATTGTCCATTTGTCTCTTCCCTTTATCCACCTACTTAACCCAATCATATATATATATATATATATATATATATAGATCCCTCGTCTCATTTCATCTCATCTCATCTCATCAGGGTTTCAAAGCAATAGAGTGGACTAGACATAATATGATGGTTAAAAAGGCTCACCAGCTTAATTAATGTTTGCTTAGAAAATACTATTGAAAGAAAATAAGGTTCCGCTATTTTTTTAGGATAATTCGTGAGTGTTATTTTTTTTTTTTTTGAATTTTCCCTAATTATTTCAAGTACTCCAAAGAGGCCTGTTGATATGGGTTTGAATTCTACTTTTATTTTTATTTTTTGTTTTAATAAATGATAATAATAAGTGACGTGTATTGAGGTGAGTAGGGGTGGACATCTACCGGATCAGAACGGATTTGATCCAACCTAATCTGACTCGATAGATGATCGGGTTTTGGGTAACCTGATATCAACCCAACACCCGTCAGATTACCCCATTCCAACCCTACTTATCGTTAAGAAAATTATTAACCCAACCTTAACTGAATCGGATCGAATCAAGTTTAACTGTCCACCCCTAATACTAAGGATAAACTCCTTAACAAATCATCAATTATTTTGGAATCAATAATCTAATGTTAACTATAGAGTAAATTAAACGAGACGTATACATTGACTTGACGAGACATGCACCATTAAAATTAAGAAGACAAGATAATAATAAGATTCGAATTAATCTAAGTTAACAAATTAATATATTTTTTAAAAATAAATGCCTTCCTGTTTACCTTCCAGACAATCATGTTATGACCCATGAAGCTGTTATTTTCTATTTATTTTTATCTAACGACTTCCAAAGATTTAGTTGTAACAAGAGAAAAAAAAAAAGAAAGAAAAACCTTAAAAGTGGAAAAGATACTCACGTAATCATGCTATTATAGTCAATAATTAGGAGGATTAATTAATTAATTATTTTTTTGATGGAATATAATAATAAAATCAACCTCAACAAGAAAAATTGTCGATTTGAAAATCATAAAATAGACCAACAAAGTCCCAGACTACCAAACATATTTAGAATAACTCAATGTCTACTTTAGCCTAATAATTAAAAGAGTTTGGTGGGGCTTTATTATCTCCTAATAAACTACTCATAAATTGACTTGTAATTGGTTGTCATGCAAAATCATTGCTTAATTCTTAATTATTAATAATTAAATTATGACTACACCTATAAACTCGGATTTTTTTAAAAAACTAGTTTTCTTAACATGATAAAAATAAATAAATAATGACATGTGTCTTTATGTGATATGTGTTTGATCACCTCGAATATATGTTATTCTTCGTTATGTCTCAGACATATTATTGTTTATCCGTACATACATTTTCACATCACGTAAGTGTTAAAATTTTTAATTCAAATTTATTAAAATCAATTTTAAAAATACTTTTATATATATATATAAATCCCTTCAATATATAAGAATCTTGAATGAGATAGTTGTCATCTTTATAAGTGTATTTAATAAAATACGTATTGTAATTATATATTGTTTATTATATGATTATTTGAGTCACCTAAAATTTTTCTAAAATATTATTTTATTAAATACAGGTAATTAATAATATTTTTGAAATCATGAAAATATGCATAGTCAAAGAAAATAGAACAATACCTTTTGCAATTCATTGCAACATGACTCGTGAGGCTAGATGAAGGGAATATATTGCTTTCACATTCATTTTACACGTGCATCAACTATTAAAGATTTTAAAATTAGATTTTTTATCCCATGTGTTCTATTTATTTCTTTATCGACTAAATAAGAAAAATTATAAAGTTTAATAGAGAATTATTTCTAAAAATACATACGGTGAAGGATAATTTTATTGTCGTTCTATAAAGATAAAAACTAAAAAAAAATTAAAATAAATATAAATATTCAAAAGTCAATTTTCTTTAGGTTATATATGTCAAAGACGTTTTAAATAGAAAATAATAAATGTTATTTTATGATTTAAACAATTCATAAAATATTTATTAGCGTGCAAATTTTTGTTTAAATAGTACAAGTATATTTATTATTTCAAAATTATTTCTTTAATCTATAGTTAAGAGAAAATAAATAAAATATATGATGTAATATTAGGAGATATTAGATACCTTGTTAGGTTACTTCTATTATGTATATATTTGGCCAACTCTCACTACCCAAAGGCCTTTAGGGTTGTTTAAATCTTACCTCATATTCTAAAAAATAATCCGAATTTAGGGATGTTATTGAAAAATATAGTCTTAATGTGTACCCTAATGATACATATTAGGATTTTAAAAAGTGTATATTCTCATGATTATAAATTATTATTTTATTTTTAAAAGTGTATTTTTTTATTACAAAAATCTTAAGTTATTATAAAATAATTAATTTAACACAATATACATATACTTTTAGATCGTAACATGTACCCATAGATTATATTTTGGTGTGCGACATTATATAGTATAGTATAATATTTTATTTTAGTACTATACCATGTAATATATAACTTTTCATAACTTAAATGTATATGAATACGAAAATTGTATTTGTATTATTTAATGTTATAAAAATTGAAATAAAACAAGTGTATTGTACTATTTAGTATACAGTAGTAATTTAATACTATATAATATTGCGAACCAAATATAACCTTAAGATACATATTAAGATTATCCTATTGAAAAATAGATTTGTATTTAAAAATTTAAATGTTATGACATTGTCTAACAGACTACTGAATAGATAAGATTTATTTGTCAAATAGTGACACTCGATAACAAATAATATCCAACACAATTCGATATTTTCAATAGTATCGGCTATTGAATGTCTGATATTGAATGAGTCACGACGTCTAAATTTTTAATGTTTTATTCCTCTTTTCAAATGCATTCTTTAATTTGATCCATTTTTTTAATTTTCCAAATCTTACATGTCCACTATAATTTTAGAAATCTTAAAAACCACTTTATTATTAAGCTTAACAAAATATAATTACCTAAAAGTTCTATAGAATTCAAGTTTTAGCTAATTTTTTTAAAATTTTTTATTACCTAACCAGATTGGAAGGTGAAGTGAAAAATAATACCTTCATTTCCCAATTGAACATGTAAGGAAGAGACAACATATTCAACAAGAATTTAATAATGCTCGAATATCCATGCTCCATATTCGACTACTTGAAAAAAATTAGAATTTAATGAAAATATGAAACAAATCCCTATTGAGCTATTTTATAGATTAAAAATTGCTTGTATCACTCTCTAATTTTTACATGGACACAAAGTAGAGAGTAAAACAAAGAACCCATTAATTTTGTTTTTATTTCACTTCGACGAGACTTTATCATTTTTCTCTTTGGTCGTATTTAAATTAAAAATTTTTTTTTTAAGTCCTTCACTTATAGATTCTATTAATTAACATAGATCGACTTTTACATAATTACAATTTTATTATTTTATCTTTACTAACAAATATAAAGAGAATATAACTATTTTGTAAAAGATAATATTGAGATCAATGACCAAAATGACTTTACATATAATATAAATAATCATCATGTTCCTATCAAAGTAATAAATGTGCAAATGTATCAAATTGTAATTAGAAAAAAATACAAAAAGAACCACTCTAATTCTGACAAGACAAGAAAACTAAAATGCATGCAATGGAAATAATAACGATAGAGCTACAAGAAATATAAGCAGTATCATTTAGGCATATTTATCTTTTTTTAAAGGGTAATGTGATATTTTTATAAATTTATTATTTTGACTAGAAAATCATAATCATTCGTATTATATATAAGATGATTTAACTCAATTTTATCAATTACAAATTATTATATATATATTTTTAAATTTATTAATATGGATAAAATCATAAAATCGTTATATGGACGTAAACATATATATTAATTAAAGAAGTTTTAAAAAAAGTAAGAATGGGGAAGTGAAAAAGGTTAAAAGTTTTATCTTAAGTGAAATAAAGGCAAAATTTAGGGTTGTGAATGTAATTACTTGTAAAAGAAAGGGTATATGTTGACAGAGAAGTGTTGTTACATGTCTCCTTCATTACATTTTTGAAATTGCTTTTAGTTTAGGAATTAAAAAAAGAAAAAAAAAAGAAAAAAGAAATAAAATAATGGCAAGTGCCAACCAGAGTACACAGAGAGAGTGACAGAAGAAGACATATCACAAGCACATCGCTGTCTTAACCTCTGCGTCTTGCCTTGGCCTTCCCCTTGCTTGCTCTTCTTCTCTTTCTTAAATTCTTATACACTCTCTGTTTCTCTTCTACTTCTGCTTCTACCTTCTCCTCTGCTTCACTCCCTTTCCGGGGCTACCCGCCCCGACCCGACCCACCCTACCCGCTTTGCGGATCCTACGCTACATTTTTCTTTTTTTCTTCCTCTCCAGTAATGTTCTCGGCCATTCACTCGCTGCCCCTCGACGGTAGCGTTGCTGCCCACGCCGACTTTCAAGGCCCCCTTGATGGCACCAACTTGCCTGGGGATGCCTGCTTGGTATTGACCACGGATCCGAAGCCCCGCCTACGATGGACTGCCGAGCTCCATGAACGCTTTGTTGATGCTGTAACTCAGCTTGGCGGCCCTGACAGTAAGTCTACATCATACACACACTTCAAAATGCATATTATCATGCAAGTGGGCTTGTTTTATTTCAGGTGAAGGAATCTTCCAAGGACGTTTATTTATTTTTTTAATTATTACTAAATTTTTTCATAACAGAGTTTAATGGCTGCACTTGGTCTTTGAAATGTGGGTTTATTTTTATCTTCTTTTGCGTGATTTTTATGGGTCAATGGCTGATAAAAAGTGTTTTTTTTTTTTAATGATAATATTTGTTGGTATTGGATGTAGCTACACTACTGTTCAACTTTAATAAGTTTAAGGTTTTGATTTCTTGAAAGAGGGAAAAGATTGTCGGCTTCTGGGGGGGCCAAATTCAAGTTCGCTGAGTGGGTTCTGGGGGATTTCTGGGATTTCTTGAAAGAGAAATTGATGTATTTTTGCCTTAATTATTGCAGCAACTAAGATAATAACAGACTCTTACTTCCGCAGTTTTGGACTATTGATGTTTAAATCATTATAACAGATCGGTTATATTGTTATTTACCAAGTTGTCCTCATTAATACTTGCTATAAGTCTGGGATGATTCCCTCTCTAGGATTGTGGAAGAATGATTAGCCATCAATTAATCTTGAAGCCTGTTCTTTTCAGAAAAAAAAAGGTTAAAAGTAGAAAGAAACCCTTTCGGGAAATTAAGATTATAATATTACAAGGATACTTCTATTAAGCTGTTTAGATCTGTATTTTGACTTGTTCATCCATTGACCTTGGCATTATATGGTTCTTGTTCTTCCAATTTTTGGTGCCCTTTAATTATGCAAGGACTGATGAATTCATTATGTGATTGTATCGTATTTGACCAACGACGAAATCCAGCCAAAAGGACAAATAATGTTTTGGAACCATTTAGTTCAATAATGCTTGCGTGCATGGTTTAGCTGTAAAACAAAGTAGTGCAAGTATGGCCTCTTGTCTTTGTCTGGAAAAGAATATTCTTTATGAATATTGGATTTGAGTAAGTATCTTGTGCAACCACTGCATGAGATTTGAAATTGGATTTCAAGCTTTTTGTTTGAAGTTCTATTTGTATTATTAAAGAAAATAATAAAAGATGCAAGTTTAAAGTAACTCTTCTGTTTATTCAGTTATTCTAACTGGAACCATAAGTAATTTGCAGGTTCATGATCTTATTGGACAATTGTCCTTAATTCAGTTGCACACTAATCTCTGCTGAATTTATTAGATCTTTGTTACTTATACAAGAGTAAGCAAATTTATTTATTTTTGGAGATGTAGTCATTGATGAAGTTTCTGTCAGCACAGCAAGACCAGCAGTTATATAAAAATATGGTAAATTAGTCTATTTAAAAGGTGAGTCATTTTACATGATAATTTTCTAATAATCTGTTGTCTAGTCACCATCCTAAAAGAGACAACAAGCTATATTAGATTAGGTAGTGTCGAGTGGTAACTCAAGGGTTGGGGATTTCAATTGTTTTGATTAAACTAGTACAATAATTTGCTAAAACGTAATCTCCTGCACTTTTCAATCAAGTTGTTAACTTTACTATTTTGGGACGGCTAAACTCTCTCTGAGTGTGTGTGGGTGTGTGGGTGTGTGGGTGTGTGTGTGTGTGTGGCAGTGCGCGGCGTGGGCGATGGTGGTGGGGTTGGTGAGGAGGAGGATGAGATGTACTCTTTCTGCTGTGCAATTCTTTCTGTTACCACACTATCACCAATGTGGCTATAATCTCTTTGAGATATTGTTGTCAGCATAAGCTTTCTTCTTAATTATTTTTTTCATTTTTATCCTCCATTTTCTTTGCTTAATTATTCATTTTTTTTGGTCCTTTATTCCTTACCTTCTTCAGAAATTAGACAAAGGAAAGTGAAATTGGGGGCTGAAATTGGACAAATAAGAAAGAAAGATAGATGGAATAGTTATGTTGATGGTAAAGAGATGCATGTTGTGAATGATTTTGTTTTCTTTATTCAAGTATATAGATGGTAGAAGGCATTCCCCACAACACTAATGTGGACATAATTGTTTTGATTTATTTGCACCGGTCAAAGTTAATAGAAAGCTATAATTGCACCACTGGCTGTTCATCTATTTCAGCAATTGGAATAGAACAACTCATTGCTTGTATCCTTGTTGTTAGGAGGTGTTAATATGATGACTAACTGGGAATAAAGAAAAGGAAGGTAATACACTGTCAAGCTTCCAAGCCTGATGTCTAGTGGGAGATCTATCATAGCATTTGATTTTAAGACTACCATATTCCTTCCAAAAGGGCTAAAGTTTTTTCACAACTACATCCCATCAGAGTGGTTGCGGAGATAAGCTCAAAAGTTAATAAATCAGGAATTCTTTGCTGTACAGGTTATAGATATCTACTTCTTATAGGTTGTTGCCTAGAGTGTCAAATCTGAAGCATATTTAGTGGGGAGCAAATAATAGCTATAAGTAACCTTTTATCCGTATGGATATGTGATGTTCAACGCTGACTTTACAAGATGTGCCTGAAACATTTACCCTTGTGAAGAAGGAATTGTTGAACCATATGCTACCAAGGCTGGTTGTGGTGCAATTGAAAATTTTCAGTTTTTTGAAAACTTTGCTGCTTTTGCTGATTTTTCAAGTAAAATTATCAATTGATGAGGCCATCTCAGTAGTCAGTATACATTGAAAAACTTGTTCAAGGATCCTCTGTCACCTGTGATCCTTGTTGTAACACTAGAAGCCTTCACCTCATGATAAATTTTTTTCTAAATGTGAAGTGAACTGTTAGTTGGTTTCCAGTTGGTAAGAGAGGGTATGGGAGGCCTATATGTGATATGCATTTTGCCCCATAACTATATATGGGGCAAGGGAAGGGGGTAAGCTCAAATTCACAAAAGTATCCACTTTTGAAACTGGATAGGTAAAACTTATATCTTGGATGCTTATATTGATTATGAATATGTACTTTTGAGTTTCTTTGAAAAATCTGTTAATTTCAAGTCAAATAATTCCAACCGATTAAAGATCACCTTATAATAACTTGTTTGGACTAAATATAATTTAGTTTGAACCCAGGCTGGTATTGTTTTGGACTCACGTATCTGGTTTGTTTATCACATGTGGGAATCCACTTCTGTTTTCCTAGTTCTAGCATGTTTTTATGAAATCAGTTTTCAGTATACTAGAGTTCAAATTACTTGATGCATTTTAAATTCCTGATTCTTCTGCATGTGCATCACAGAAGCTACACCCAAAACTATCATGAGAACAATGGGAGTGAAAGGCCTAACCCTTTATCACTTGAAGTCACATCTTCAGGTTGTAATTTCTACCATTTCTTTTAAAAGACTAATGAGCTGTATTGTGATATAATATGATCCAGTCTATTCACATTTTTCATTTTTATCTTGATGCTCTCAATTTGCAGAAGTACCGGTTGGGGAAGCAGGCATGCAAGGAATCAACAGAGAACTCTAAGGATGGTATATATCTTTTTGCTCTAGAGCTCAAAATGAGTTTATCTGTTTATTTACGTTACAAAAACTTTTCATGTTTCTCTGTTGAATGTTGTGGTGTGTGGCCAAGTAAATGGCACTTTAGAAAACTCTTTGACTATGTCCAAGAAGAGCCCATAGACAAAACTACTCTCAAAAACACATTGGGCATAACTACCATGTTGTGTCTGTAGTTGCAGCTCTGAGAAATTTAGTATTAAGCACGTTTTGGTGATTTAGGTCTAGGTCTATGGGATTCAAGATATACTTAAATGGGTTCTCATAATACGGTTTTATCTTTCTTCGCATGTACATATAGTCTCTTCTTCCTGTTTCCTCTCCTCACTATTCTGTGATTTATTCATAATTAGAAAGTCATTGCTGACAAGAAATGGAACACTTTTCAATGCATAAATTAGTGTATAAAGATTTCAATGTTTTTGGCATAAATGAAAGAACAATGCAACTGCGATCCAAATGACCTTTCATGAACTGCAAAATGGTCATCTTTCCTTGCCAGGATTGCATGACCATGCGACACTAAATTGTCATAATCGGTTGTGGAGAAAAACATTTAGTTTAGGAAATTCTTTAAATCTATGTTTTGTTTCACCAATTATCTGTTTAAATATAAACCTAAAGGATAAGATAAGTACAAATAAAATAATGAAAAATAATCGGGATTAAAAAAAAAAAATCCTATAAAACAATTTATCCTAATCCACCTCATTGTCTTATTAAAACTCTTAAAATTCCTACATAATCCTTATTTTGGCCAATAATGCTACGCTTACAAAGTTTATATACAAAGTTTTGTATACAAAATGATATTGCATCAAGTGAATGGAGAGAAGATGAATATAAAAAAGTTAATGTAATAAATGTCTATGAGTAATGTAGCATTGGATAAGTGATGTCACATTACTTTGTAGACCGACTTTGTAAGTGTTATGAGTAATGTAGCATTGGATAAGTGATGTCACATCACTTTGTAAACATTCTTTGTAAGCATAACATTACTTTCTTTTGGCTATCCATGATCTTAAGGAATCTGTAAAAGTGACCGACTCCAGAGACAAATAGTTGCATTAAGCTCTGATTAATTTCCAATTATTTGCGGTTTACATTGCAGCTTCTTGTGTTGCTGAAAGCCAGGACACTGGCTCATCAACAACATCATCGACAAGAATGGTAGCACAAGATCTGAATGAGTATGTTAAATCTCTTTGCTTATTACTTCCAGAAATTCTCATTTTTTAATCTCTGCATGATTGCTACATTTCATCTTTTAAATAGTGGTTTCCAGGTTACCGAGGCTTTGCGAGTGCAGATGGAAGTCCAACGAAGACTACATGAGCAGTTGGAGGTTAGATTCCTTTATGCCTGTTGGCGCCATGGTGGCTCCTAGAAGTCTTTTCTTGTCAACCATCTTCACTTGTACTGTTGTTTTTTATTTTTTATATATTATTTTAACTTTTTACAATCTCAAAGTGACAATGAGTATTTCCTGTTGCAATAGTTACGTTTTGTTGAGTCTGAATTAAATTTTCTATGCTTTTATTCCTAACCAGGTTCAGCGTCGACTCCAACTTCGGATTGAAGCACAGGGCAAATACCTACAGTCAATACTTGAGAAAGCATGTAAAGCTCTGAATGATCAGGCTGTTGTATCTGCCGGACTTGAAGCTGCTAGGGAAGAGCTTTCTGAACTGGCCATCAAGGTTTCCAATGATTGTCAAGTAATGGGTCCACTGGAAACCTTAAAAATGCCTCCGTTATCAGAACTTGAAGCAGCTTTAGAAAACAAAAATGCTTCCAGCATACTGTCTCGAATCGGTGACTGCTCCATTGAAAGCTGCTTGACTTCAACCGGCAGCCCAGTTTCTCCAGTGGGTATTGGTTCACAGGGTGCAGCTGTGAAGAAGAGATCCAGACCCTTGTTTGGTAGTGGAGACCCTTTGCCTTTGGAGGCCAACATGAGGCAAGAATGGATGATGCCAAGCATTGGATGAACAGCAGTAGAACATTTCTGCCTTAGAAATGAAAGAAACCCTTTTTAATGTTTTCATTTTTGTTCTCTTCTCTTCTAGCCAATCAAAAATTCTGATCCTTTTATCAACTGTATCATCAGTGGTCTGTATATTCCTGAAGCAAGATCTTTTTGAATGTGGGGATACCTTTATTTTATGACATGGAATTACCTCATTCAAAATTTTATTGTAGGTTTGCCTTTTGGGGTTGGTGGAAAGAATTGGTTATGATTGATTTAGAAACCTGAGCTTTGCGACTTCATTATTTAGCAGCCACTATCTTCTGCAACAGTTCTCCCACTACTTGGCCCAGCATGATTATGAATGCACCAAGGGGATTTTCTGGAAGGACTTCTATTGCCTTCAGCCTTTGCTCTTAAGTTGAAAATCCAAGCAAATTTACAGCTAATATTATTAACTGCTTTTCATAATGTGGTTATATCTCTCCTAATTGTTGCCACGGATTTGCATTTGCTAAAATACTTTTGACTCCAACAAACGACCCAGGATTTTTTTTTTTTTTGAAAAAAAAAAAAACAACTTCGGTTTTAGGACGTAAGGGCTATTCGATCTGGTAAAGTTANTATTTTTTTTTTTTTTGAAAAAAAAAAAAACAACTTCGGTTTTAGGACGTAAGGGCTATTCGATCTGGTAAAGTTAGCAGATGACTCTCGTATAAAGAAAGTTAAAATGATAAAGCAAAGCAAATATATGAGAGAACAGTAACATAAAATCTGGATAATGTTATAGAAATGATGGATAAAGCAAACTCATTTGTATTGTAATATGTTTCGTACTACTTTGAACTTTTTATAAGTAGAGAGAAAAAAAACATAATAAAGATGCCTATTGTTTGCTTTTAATTCAACTGTAGTTTTAGAATATGTACATATATACATACAGATATATATATATATATATATATATATATATGTGTGTGTGTATAGTTTTAAAAAGTAATTATTAACTTAACTTTAATGGAAATTTGAAACTTAAATTGAAATGATTTACNATACAGATATATATATATATATATATATATATATATATATATATATATATATATGTGTGTGTGTGTGTATAGTTTTAAAAAGTAATTATTAACTTAACTTTAATGGAAATTTGAAACTTAAATTGAAATGATTTACAAGAATATCTGTCACTCGATTGAGTTGACATGGCATGACATCTCTGAATAGTTAAAGAACAGTCACAGTTGAGAAAATGGTATCAACCTCAGTCCAACTGTCAAAAGCAAGCAACTCTATATATTCTTCTTGGCTTTATTAACTTTCATGTTGGCATTAATATATTCTAAGAGAGAGAGAGAGCGAGTGAGAGAGAGAGAGAGAGAGAGAGAGAGGTGCTGTATGGCATCTGGGTGCTTCACTTTGCTTGTTTTCAAAACCCATAATGGCATCTCCACTTTAAACCAACCACATTTTGCTTCCTCTTTACCTTTTTTTTTTCCTTGACTCTCTATTTCTTATCATTTTGCTGACTGCTAAGCCTTTCTTCTCCTGAAAGAAGCGCCTGTGGTTTCAATCCCAGTTGCCACAAAACAATATTCAACAAGTAAGTTTCATTCTTGCATCTTTTTTTTATCAATCCGCATTCATTTTCTTCCCATCAAAAGCTTGTATTTGTTAACAAACTCCAATAAGTTTTTTGTTTTATTTGAATGGTAAGTATTCAACCGGCAGGCCAACTTCAATATCTGCAGTTGGAGTTGGGTTTCTGTGCTTTTGTTATTTTATGTATTGGAATGTGTTTTTTGTGTTGTATATGTGCACCTTACCTTTTTTAGCTTCCTTGACTTCCTGAATATACTTTTGGCAACTAGATTTATAAATTTCTGTGCTGATTTTGTTTATTTATGTATTTTTATAATGATTTTCTTTAACGTCTCAAGGTAACAAATGTTCAAATTTTGTGGGTATTCTTGAGAATAAATGATTAAATTGAGTGTGGTATAGCTCTTCAAACAATATTGTGATGCGTGTTTCAGGTCCTACGTTGGTGTAGTTGCATTTGCATTAGGATTTTTTTCCCTTTATGGCTATATTTAGTAATCAATTGTTGCTTGGTTAGGATTACAGAAAATAGGATCTGAAATCTGATTTGTCATCACCATTAAGTAATTGCTTTGTTCACAGGCTTAATTGTTGGTTTTGGATTATTTTCAAGTGAGGAAAGAATATGAAGATCCTTGGAAAGGAACGCTTTTGTTGGCTCCTTCTTGTCCGTTGAGAGCAGGGAAAGTACCTTCAAAATGCTTATCTAATAATGTTCAAGTTCTTTTTGAATGCAAGTCCTTGGTTGAACTTCCACCACTTGCTAACACATCTTGATTGCCTTTGGCCATGATGTCAACTTCTCCTGGCAGTAGAATTGTGATCTACAGTCAACAAAACTTTAACACCCTTTTGCCACTGCCGCTTCTAGTGCTCATTGACTAAGGTTCATTTTTCTGGCCGTAAAATCCATAATTAAATAGGTTTCCAGCTGCAACTACTGCTGCCACTTCTATCATCCATTTCCTCTTAATTCCACGACTAATGTCACCATCAATTACTGATGCCAGTAAGCAGCAAGAGTGCTGCAGATCTTAGCATGACCAATTGTGTACCAAAATTCCCATTCTAACCACAAATGAGCTGAAGCAAACAAAAATCACTTCTTCCTTTTAATTGGCTGCAAAAGCAACTTAAATAACTTGTTTTTATCTATTCAAACTGTCTGAAAAACAAATCAAAATAGAAGCAAAAGCTTAATCAGCTATCATGCTGTGGGTATACAGGCATATATTTGTCAAAAATTTGATTTTTGACCCTGATTCGAACAAATGTTTGTTAAGTGAATTATGTAGCGTGGTTAGGAAATCTGATATATTGTTTGCTGCCTTGCTGGTGGAAAGTTATGTTGTTATGCTGGTTAATATGTCTTAGTTTCATTTCATTTCATTTTTTAGCCTACATCTGATTCTTCATATCTACTGTTTAAGGCATATCTCACCATTGCCCTTCACTGATGAAGTCCTTGTCCAACAAAGTCAGAGGCATCCTATGCCACTGTGGTTCAGAAAACAAGTATGGTAGGTTGGATGCAAAGCTCGAGAAGAAAATGATCCAGGTTAAGAAAAGTTCATCTGGACAGAGCAATTTCAAATCAATGGACAGCATAATTTTGAGGTTCCCTCAGTTCAAAGAGGGATTGAAAGACATCAAAGGTGTATTTGAACAATATGGTGGGTCATGACCAGTTTGATTTTGTACTCTTATCAGATGTTTATTGCAAATTAATTCTTTTTCCCTTCCTCAATTTCATACATAGATGAAGACTCTAATGGGACTATTGACCGCGAGGAACTTAAGAAATGCCTAGAGAAATTGCAGCTCCATCTAAAGGAGAAGGAGATTGAGGATCTATTTCATTCTTGTGACATTGATGGGAGCGAAGGAATACAATTCAATGAGTTTATTGTTCTCCTGTGTCTCATTTATCTCCTAATGATACCCTCCTCCTCTCCTCCTACTGTAACCACATATAAACTCAGTTTTACTTCTTTTTATCCATTCAGTGAGCCAGCACTAATCATTATATATGAAAACCTGGGAATTCTTTCAGATGCCAAAAGTGGGTTCACCACAGCTTGAAGCCAAAAGTGGCTTTTCAACACAATAGTTGAAGCATTCTTGTTTCTTGATAAGAACGGTGATGGACAGTTAAACAAGAAAGACATGGTCAAGGCTTTGAATGACTCTTATCCCTGGGAGAAATCACCAGCACATATCACCAAGAATCGATTTAGTATTCCCTGCTTCACTTCTATATATACTTCTGATTTTAGTTCTTTTGTTGTAGTTGTAATAGTTCTTTATTCTTCTTCTTTATTAACTCCTGTTACAAAATGCAGAGGAAATGGACTGGGACAAAAATGGGAAGGTCAGCTTCAGGGAATTCCTCTTTGCTTTGATCGGTTGGGTTGGGATTGACACAGATGAGGATGTCCCTGACAATGAGTTCAAGCAAACGCAAGACAACATATAACAAACCGGGTAATAGTCCAAAATGAGGTCAGGGTAATACAATTGTATATATATCTAAAACACCTTAAGTATGTTATCCAAAACCACCATTGTTGTGTCTTGTTTATGTAATTTATGGTTTCTTTCAGATTGTAGAGACAGTGAACCACTCAGTAAATTTAACTGATAGATTAGTAGTTATTAGATTTTATCTTCTTACAGTTTCCCTTCTGCTCTGTCTAAAACTATAATGGAAAAGTTTGTATAAGTAGTAGTAGTTCATAGCAGTGATATGGCAAGAAAATTGTTAAATACAAACCATACTGGCATGAGATATATATCCTAAGATCTTCTCTTGTTATACACATTATGTGCCTTAAATAGTGTACAAAAGTTAAAAAGAGGTTCTGAAAAACAAACTCCTAGTGAATATTATATCTCTGTTTCTCAGTTGATATTACATGAACTTCATTGTATTCCTAGACCATGGATTCTCTTTATCAATGAGAAAGAACAAGCATTTCTTTCTTTCCATTCTTCCATACTTTCTTTCTTTTGCACTTCGTCCATGAAGGACTTGTCATTTCCATCAAGTATGCTCACAATCTGCCTCATGCTTGGTCTTAGTTCTGGGCTAGAGAGTGTGCATACCATCCCTAATTTTGCGAGTCTCATCAGTTCTTTGTGATTGTACTCCCCATTCAACCTTAAATCAGCTAGCTCTTCCAATGGTCTTTTCTGTGCCTCGAATTCACGAACCCTCTTCACCAGTAGCACTTCAGGCCGCCGAAAGTCAACTGCCATTTGTCCACTGACTACCTCAAGCACGACCACCCCAAAGCTATAAACATCAGCCATTGTGGTTGCTTCACCAGATTTTATATACTCTGGTGACATGTAACCAAAAATTCCCCGTACTGATTTTTTTGTATTAGCAACCTTGTGATGGCCGTGATCATTGCGTGTCAAGAATTCAGCCAGGGCAAAGGAACTGAGCCGTGGGTTCATGTCTGGGTCAAGAATAATGGCAGAAGAGGTAATGTTTCTGTGGATAACTTGTTCTTCCCATTCCTCGTGGAGGTAGAGAATGGCAGAAGCAAGTGACTTCACAATGTTGTATCTGTGATGCCATCTCAGGATTGAGTGTCCAATTCTATGATTATGATGGAAAAGGAGGTGACTCAGAAGGCGAGTTGTTGAGTAATCATAAACAACTAGCATCTCCCCCTGCTCAGTGCACCATCCACGGAGCAGAACAAGATTGCGGTGGCGGAGCCTGCCTAAGTTTTGGAGTTCATCTGAGAATCGTGCCCGCAATGCCGGACATTTATTCATGCCAAGCCTCTTCACCAGGACATGATGGCAGTTGTCAAGGAAGCCGTAGTAGGCAGTTCCAAAATCCAACTCTGCCACCCTCCGTGACTCTGAGAAGTTGTTTGTGGCAGAAATAATTTCCTTGAAGGTTATTTCTCTTGGAGTTTCAACCATGAAGAATGTACTTCTTCGCTGACTTCTGCTATTAGAAGATTTGGAATCACTGTTTTCAAATTCAGCCGTTGCATATATAGTTTCTCCTGTGGCTGTGAGATAGTTTGTGGAAGCAGAGGTGACAGTTGTGTTGGAAGATGCAGTGGTGGTGGTGTTGTTGCTTGAACTGGTGTTAGTTGTGGAGGACAAAGAAATGTAAAGAGGGTGTGACTGAAATGATGGAAGAGCTGGCAATTTACCTGAGTTGTTGCCTGAAAGAGTTTCCACAACCCATTTCATGTTAGGCCTTAGTTGTGGATTATTGAGAGTGCAGAGTAGGCCGAGATGAATCAAACGCTCCATATCAGAAAGCTCGTAAGATCCATCTGAAAGCCGATTATCCCCTGCTTGCAAAAGCTTCTTCTCATCAGACAGCCTCCTCATCCAATCAAGTAATATGATTTGATCATCTGAATATGTGAGATCCACTGCCCTCCTCCCAGAAACCACCTCCAACACCACTATTCCGAAACTGAAAACATCAGATTTTGCTGTAGCAGTACTTCTTTTCTGGAAACTCTCAGGTGGTAAGTACCCAATTGTGCCTCCAATTCTAGTCGTCTCCGCCAAGTTAAACTGGAGATTTTTCATTGACGGTGTCTTGGCTTGGTACTCAAGTTCATGTTCAAGCCACCGCGCCAAGCCAAAATCACCAAGTCTGGCATTGTAATGTGAGTCAAGCATCACGTTACTCGTCTTCACATCCCGGTGAATGATCTGAGTTTCCAGCTGCTCATGAAGATAATGTAGTGCAGCTGCTAACCCACCAATTATTTTGTTTCTACGCTCCCAGTTGAGAGGTGGTGCCTCCATGTTTTCGGGCCTTTTAAAGAGTACTCTATCGAGACTTCGATTAGGCATGTAATCATAAACCAAGAGCAACTGGTCTTCATGCACACACCAACCTCTTAACCTTACAAGATTTCTGTGGCGTAGATGAGCAACTGCAACCAACTCTGCTGCAAAAGTCTTCTCAAAGCGCTCTCCTTTCTCTGCCAAGCATTTCACGGCAACCACAGTTCCATCACTAGGTAAAACCGCTCTATACACTCTCCCAAAACCTCCACTACCAAGAACCTCATCTTCCTTGAAGCCATTAGAGCCTATATAAAGCTCAGCATAACTGAAAATCCTGGGATTGTCTCCACCAACCTTCTCAGATATCTCAACTCCTTCCAGGTCATGAAACACACTAGACTGATGTTTACCTGGCACATTATGGTGACAAAAACCAACCCAACTGGCCTCGTACACGCGGCGCAACGAATCACCAATGAAGCTAAGAACTTGACCACCACAGCTCCGGGTAGAGTCCTTCTTCACCCCTTTCTTCACCGGTACACATAGTTGGGATTTAGGCTCGATTTCGTCAGCATCAGCCGGTAAAATGAAGCAGAGGCGGTTGAGGTGCATGGTGAGGGGACTAGAAGGACATGAAAGAAAGTTGGTAAAGAGAATATGAATGAGAATTTAGGAAATGCTGGAAAGGTTTAAAAGGCATATTGGTGTGCGTTTATTCAACACGGTTAGGTTGCATGGTTGAATTGCATACTATCAACCGGCCAACAAGGAAGGAAGAGAACCTACCCCGCATGACGTACTCAAAATTAAAGAAGATTCCAACCAAGTTTGATCAATTTATTTATGTTTAAATCAATTTTTTTCACGAAAAGTTTTATAAATGATTTCACATTAGAAAGGGTTTTCAGGAGAGACAAGTTTAAAGCGTGTAGGGACACAACCCCCATAAAGCAAACAAAGTTATTTGCTCAGATTTTTGATTTTATTTGCTGATATTTACTAGTCAATTTCAATGTCAAACATGCCCATGTTTTCAAACTTTCAAAAATAAGTGACTCAAAGTTGAATCTTCATCAAAATTTTAATTTTAAGATAGTACGTCTATTTAGAATTATGACTTCTTCAATTATCTATTGGAGAATGTTATTGGAAACGTTTTTTAAAATAAAAAAATAAGAAAACTTATTTTCGAGAAATGATTTGTATTTAAACCAAAGTTTAATTGGTTAGATGATAGATCATATCAATACGGCATATTTAATAATTTTTTTGACTTTTTATTTAATAGTATAAAATAACCAATAGTAAAATATATCAACTAATGAAATAGAAAGATTGATACCAATTGGGTAAAAGACTAAATAAACCCATTAATAAAATTAATACTTAATCTTAGAAGGAAAAATTAACCAATAAAAATCAACAGGATCAAATTTGATTTTAATAAAAAACATAATTAAAATAATAATTTTAAAGTTTGATGATAAAAATATTTATTAGGAGATGTATTTTAAATTTGTCCAAATTGTCTCTTTCTAGTTCAATAGTCTAGCTAGCTTATAACGCAATCAAATTAAGTTGACAATTTGTGTGTGTTTGTATACACCTAGGATTGAAAAGATGTAAGTGGATGAATTTAACAAGATATACACCACTAGCAATCGCATTTAATGGAGAACATGATAAAAACTTTGATTATGAGCACTACAACACCGTAAAAACCTCATCCATAATTGCCTCCTTTGTTGCTTCACATCAATTCAAGCATGTCTAAACATGTTTCTCTTCATTTTTCTATTGACAAAAGTCTATATATAAATAGAAGAACAAATTAAAGGGTGGTCATTTCATTTAAGCTTAAAATAATTTTACATATTATTTGATAACTGTTCATTTTTCTAATATAATGGTATAAAGAACTGTTGAGTTGACACGAAAGAAACTAGTTTTTAACTTATATTTTTTTGCTCATAAATTGTAGAAAATAAATGGTTATTAAATAATGTGTAAAATTAAGTAAAAAAAACATTAAGATTCGATAGCATGCCTGACCTTTTAATTTAATATTGTAACTACCACTATAGTTATCAGTAGATATACTATTAAACTTATCATACAATTTTATGGGGGATATTTACATTTTGAAAGTTGAATCTCCCGGGCACACAAGCAAATTAAACAGCAAGTTGTGAGGATAAGACAGAAGAAGATTGGAAGACAATTTATGGACAGGTGTGATGGGGACTTTGGGACCCTTTTGATTGGTTTCGCAATTAATAGGATGGCAGAAATTAATGCCGGGGATTTCATCTTTTAAAATTTGAGGTGCAAGCAATTTCCACAATCATGCAAAATGGTAGATTTGAGTTGGTTGGATTGGGTTGTCTACTTGTATTTTGTTTAGTTTATTGATGTAAAAGTGACATTTTCGGTTCAGGGTTTGGTTTGGTTGGAGCTGAAACGTTGAGATTTAGAATATATGCAATTTATGATGTGGGGTAGTATATGAAAAACTATTAAGTACTGAATTGGGACCTCTCTTGTTTTCTTCTAACGAAGACTATCGTTTTTCTTTTTAGATATTTAATGAACTTTGGAGTAGATTCAAGTGTTTTTTCGAAAGCAATTACCCTTTTTGTTTTTTTATTTAAATAAAAGGATTTTTAGAATATTATTGACCAAGTCATACTCATATAGTGACTATATATAGTACATGTCAATACTGTTATTTTACTTCATTTTTTTAAATTCTTGATTAATATCACTTAAAGTATTATAAAAATAAAAGGGATTCCCAAAAATACTCTTAACACATTTTTGTAAACCTGTTCATTATTTGAAAATTAGAATAATTAAAATTATATCTAAAAATATAATTAATTTTAAAAAATTAATATAACCAATAAAAACTCAACACTTTCGTAAAATACATGAAAAGTAGGGAGAAAGAGGGTTTTTCATAATTATTAATAAGAAATTAGATATCTTTTTAACTTCTTGATATGAAAACTTTAACATGGTTGCACCTTAATTAAATAAGTTTTAAGGAAAAGACTAAAAAATCCTAAAAATCATCTTACTTGATTCCGAGTTAGATTTTGCATTATTCACATAGCACCAATCAATGTACAATACAAACCCTCATAGTATATATATAACTCTTTACACATATTTTTGAATTAAAAGAAATAATTAACCTCTATCATTGGATTAACTTTCGAGAAATCTTTGCAAAAAAATCATGATTTAGATTATCATTAATTTATGAAATACCTTAATTTACAAATGAAAATAATATTATATATCTTCCTCTCCTTATTAAAATATCGGTCTAAATATTAACGTTGGGCCGCAACTTACAAGCTTAGAATTGTAAGTTAAGTGGTTCCCTAAAACATGGTATCAACCAAATGTAATTGGCCTAAGATACTCATAAAATTTCTAAACATTTTAACATACACAAGTGTTTTTATAAAATTATAAACGTGTAGCGGTATTCTCATTATTACCTATAAAAAATTATGAAAGTTGACAATTACTTAGCAAATTCTTCTGTTCATTTCTTTGAACTAATCCCAATTAAATAAAAAATCAAGAAACTCAGAGGAAAGATATAATTTATAAGTTTTCCTAAGTGATGCTCACTGAAATTGTAAAAAAAAGTTTTCAATAATAAAATCACATCATACATATAATCATATAAATAGATGCATTTACATGACGAATGTGCTGACGATGAACTTCTGTTAATATTGAAAATTAGAGTTAACCGAGATGATGACAATGACGAACCAAATCCCCAACAACTTCACTTCACTCCACCAAACCAACCGTAACATATACATATATATATAAGAAGCGAGGACAAGACCTAATCTAGTTAATAATATTCTCTGATTAATAAAGCTAATCAGGGCAATTAGGTTACACGAATAATATTAATTTTATTCGATATCGCTATCGATCACTTCTCAATTTTCTTTGCTTAATTTGGTGGAGATTAGATATATTATATTTTGTATAGGGCTTGAAAATTTGATCATATTTAAAATAAAGAAAATTTATGATTAAGTAACTTTCCCCACCTACATTTTACATTGCCACTCTGTTCCCACATTGGATTCTTGTAAATAAGTTGGCATTATATTTCGGATTAGGTACAATATCAACAAGTATTGATGTTAATTTACTGGTAAATTTGTCAATATTGGAATCATGAAAACTTAGAACATGTACTCAATATTGGAGATTTTATTATATATGTTGTACTTCATAATATAATTAATAATTGAAAGCATCTATTAATATGATTATAAAAATTATAAACATTGAAGCTCTTGGTAAACATTAATTACATTTGGGGATTCGAAAAATAACCAAATTCAAGGGGGTGGATAAAAAAGAATCAAAAAATTAAATATTTTGATTGTCTAGTCAACCTGTTAAACCGATAAGCCTGTAGATATTGGCAATAGGCTTAACGGCAAGCCGAAGGAATGGACAGCTAACCCTTTATGGGCTAACGGGTTTAATAGGCTAATATCTACGAGTTTAACGTTTTAGTTAGATAATCAAAATTTTAAATTTTTTGGTTATTTTTCAATGCAACC
>JANLJB010005755.1:0-20258 GCA_026212285.1 Bursera cuneata
AAACATGCAAATTAGATTTCCTAACCCAATTTTCTTTGATTTTTGAGATCTAGAAAGATTTAAATCAGAATTTTGTTTACAAAATTGTTTAAAAACCTTTGATCTTCTTTTAATCAAATTCGAAAGTTCATATTATCAACATATTTACCCCTCTTCTATAGCTGTGACTTTGGCCCGAAACCCTTCTAGTAATGATCTAAAAATTTTATCTACAATCACAGCATCAGAGTATCTTTTGCCCAGCAAAAAAAAGAAGCATTAGTAATTTCAAAAATTTTAGCACGAAAATCTGCAATACTTCCATTTTCCATGGATAGATTTTCAAACTGTGGTAAGCAGAAGCAATTTGATCTTTTAACAACATTGGTTCCTTCATTTCTAGTTGGAAAGATATCTTAAGCGTCTTTAGCAACAAAAGAAGTTGAAACAAGTCCAAACTGATTATGATCAACTACACAAAAGATCATTTGATTAAACTAGATTGAAAGATATCTAATGCGTCTTCATTTCTAATTTGTAGTGTTAATTTCCTCAATTGTCCACGCTGAAACTGGTTTGTTTTCTCTTTCTTCAAGAGCATTAACTTGTTATGGATGAGTTCATCCTGATTAAACAGCCAGCCAAACTCGTTCATCAATTGATTTAAGAAATGCTCTCATTTTTGCATTACAATATGGATAATTGGAGTCATTCAATGTTGGAGGTTTCGAAATAGAACCAATATCTCTGCATAAATCCATAACAATCTAGTCGAAAACCCATCTCACTGGAACAAAATCAATGCACTGCTTTGATACAAATTGTTAGACGAAATTGTTTCCAGTTGGTAAGATAAAACAAAGTAGCAAATTAAAGTATAATATATAGTAGAGTAAGAGATAATCAACACCAGATAATTTTTACGTGGTTCGGTAAAAATACCTATATCCACTGCCTTGTCTAGAACTCAAACTCTGCTAAGTAATTTTAATGGTTTACAGACTCTCAAGGACTTGGAATCAAGACTCCCACTGAATATTTCGCCTAGAGTTGTAAACGGTTCTTCCCAGAACCTTACTTTAGTGCTTTGTAAATTCTAGACAAGTAAGACAACAAATCCTATCAAGAAAAATAAACAACTCAACTAAATGATTAAAGCATAACCAAAGATACATCAAAGGATTAGATAGAAAGAAGCTTGTATAAAAAATCAATGCCAATTATATAGAAAGAAAATTGATTTCTTTAACATATATCATATCAAATTTGATTGTTTGGGCACATAGACAATTAAACAAGATAAGATGTCGACGTATTAGGATCAATAATCCCCAAACTTTATATATAAAAGGTAACAGTAGTTTAAGAATATTCATTACGACTCTTAGGAATTGAAACCCAAACCCCAAGAAACCTTTGCAAAATCCTCTCAATATTATTTGGCATAATAATATGTTGAAATACCTGACAATAATAATCATTCACCTAAATCAAAATTTAATATGTTAAATTTTAATTAATTTATTAAATTTTTTATTTATTTTGATATTAATTATGATGAATAAAGCATTTACGTGATTGAATAACCTCATGAATACATTTAATGGAATTCAATGAATAATCAGTGCATTTTAATAAGGGGTAAATACATAGACATCCCCGAGGTTTGATCTAAGTAACAATCTCATCCCTGTTATTAATAAAGTAACATAGACACCCCTAGAATTGGAAAATATGGGGGTCTTGACACATAAAAATAGGGGTCTTAATGTTACTTAAAATATCAAAATATGGGTCTTTATGTTACTTTATGAATAACAGTGGTGAGTTTGTTACTTAGACCAAACCTTGGGGGTCTCTATGTATTTACCCCTTTTAATAATTATTAAAACATTTTGTTTTGTCAAAAAATAAACCTCAGGGGGCGTAGTTAAAATTTCCCTTCCTTCACGCAGTTAGTAAGCCGACATCTAACGTGGCGTGATCTGGTGATACGGCTGTGGACCCCACTATCCAACGGCCACATTTTAACCTGCACACACGTGCGGCAAAAAACAGTTGTCAGTTAACTTGGGCTTAATAATACTTTGCTTAACATCAAATAAATCCCAACTTTTCCAACTTTAAATCTAATTGGTGATCGACTTTGACTTGCATAAACTCTTTTTACCCTTTATTTGCTTGATACCTTTTTTCTTTTGGTAAAAAAAAATAAAAATCCATCCAATCGATTAAAAAAATTAAGATACTAAATAAACATAAATTAATTACCAAAATTAATAAAGTAAAGAGAAGTAAAATTTATGCAATCTAATTCTATTACTTTGATTTTATCATGAATTTTGATAAAATAATTTTTTTATTAAATTATATACTTTATGTGTGTTTAATAAATTTAACATTAATCATGTGCATGATTAATTTTTATTAATTTATAAAGAATATTTATTAAAAAAATTGTAAATTTCTTTTTATTCAAGTCAATAACATTAATAGTTAGATTTAAAGGTGAAAACTAAGGACAAGAAAGTAGTTGATATAGAACCAAACATTAATGCTACACATAACTATTTAGTAGAGTATTACTACAATTTTCAAAACTTATCCTAAAAGCATTCATCCCAAAGATTAGTAGCATTATTACTATATTAAATAATCAAATTCATACTAGCTAAGTTAACAAAAGATCATTATTATAAAAGATAATAATAAATAAAAAGTTATAATTAATGATGTAGTAATTATTCTTCAAATAAAATTACGTTGTATTAGATTGTATAGAACTACATATTGAGCTAATCTGGACTAAGAATTCTCCCTCTTGATTTCAAGAAAATTTTGAAATGAACGAATATTCTGATAGATTTATAATTTATAAAAGTACCCTTAAATTTTTAAAAAATTTACAACAAAAATTACCCTTAATTCAGAATATTTGAAATTTTATTTTTAAAGATGGTTTTAAATTTTATTATTGATTGAATTTGACCACTAATTTTTTTGCTACATTCCTATTATTGTTTATTAATTAAAAAAAAAAAAGGGCTCCGGTTGTGTTAAGATAGATTAGGAGGCTGAAGTGTAATAAAATAGGCCGGCTGGCGTCAGCCTCAGGCTCAGGCTCAGGTTCGGATGCCAAACGTGAGCTTCGTAATTAGAATCTTAGCTCCGTGTCGAAATCAAGTCGAGAAGCCGTTCAAACTCTTGCCTTCCCTCAGCAGCTGGTTAGCTTCCAGCTGTTGCTCAGCTCAGACTCAGACTCAGAGACAGAGTTGAATAACACAGAAGCCTTAAATTATCATTTTATTTAATTGTTAAATTTGGTGAGAAGAATCTGAACTTGATTTCCAGCCTTAAATTTTGTTTTTGAATTTCACTTGAAAGAATTTGTTTGATTAATACAAGAGCTACTGAGATCGTTGTTGAAGAAAGCTGAAGATTGGTAATGTTGGCTTTGATCCATCTAAATTATTGAATCTAAGGTTAGTTAATCAATTTAGTTCGCTTTCGATTTTCGTTTTATAGTTCTTGAATTTATGAGTTCGAAGTTGAATTCTCTTGATGAGATTTACGTGAACGCAGCGTTGGAATTGTGATTTTTTAGTTATTGAGCGGTTCTTTTGAGTTTCTTCTTTTAAATGGTTGATTCTTGGATTTTGTTGGTGTTTTTTGTAATTGGGGAATTGGATTTTGATTACTTGATTTTTGAGTAGGTGTTTGTGTTTGGTTGCGCCGCCGGAACGATGGCGCAGCAAAGCAGTAACTGGGAGGCAGATAAGATGTATGTGAGTTGTTTATTGCAAGCTTCAGTTGCTTTGTCCAGATGGGGTCTTATTCTTGTTTTGGTTTTCTGAATTTTTAGGCTTGATGTGTATATTTATGACTATTTGGTGAAGAAAAAGTTGCATGCCACTGCCAAGTCCTTCATGAATGAAGGGAAAGTTGCCCCGGATCCAGTAGGTAATAGATTGAGCTATACAAGTATATCTTTACTTGAATTTTGATGTTAATATTTGTGGTAGATATTGTCTTGTGGATAAAGAATTGATATTGCAATTTCTTACGAATTAAGCATAATTAAGAGTTTTTATGTTCATGACATTTGAAATGTGAGATATGGCCATTCTAATTGTGTAAGTTGTAAAGTTCATGACTTTTGTTTCTATAGCATTTCTCTGGGTTAAATCATAGTGTTCAACTTATTAATTTAGATTTATATGAATTTCCTGCTTATTTATTTGATACCTGTTTTATAGCTGCATGATGGCACCTCAATGTAGCGTGTAATTAAATTGGATTATTTTTGCCTCTCAGAAAGGAAAAAGAACTTTTAAAACTATTTGAAGTCATGTAGTTTTACCCCTCTTTGGTTATTTTTGCAAGAAAGAAATAATTATAGTTGGAGTGGCAGAATTAGAAGATAATAGTGGAGAGTTATCGGTAGGGTTTGACTTAATTTTCTCTTTGGGCTTCTTAAGACTTTTCATTTGTCTTTATACATCTTAATTTGGAATGGGTTTGAGTTAATATTTTTTTATCTTGGTTTATTTTGATTCAGGATAAAATAAGAGTCTCACAGCTTTAGATTTTGTTACCAATTACCATTATCCTGATTTCTTTGATCTTTTGATGACAACTAGTCCACTGATGTAACTCGGAATTTTTTATTTTTTTTTTAATTCGATTTATCAGTGTCTATCCAAAAAAAGGAAGAAATATTGGAGTATTTTTGAGAGTGAGTTTTGAGCAAGAATTTTATTTAACATCTAACTTATGTATGCAGCAATTGATGCTCCTGGAGGGTTTCTTTTTGAATGGTGGTCTGTGTTCTGGGACATATTTATTGCAAGGACAAATGAGAAGCATTCTGAGGCTGCTGCCTCATATATAGAGGTGGCTTCTTAAACATCAGAGCTAGCAGTGTTATTACCTGCCATTAGAAACTTATGTTAACTTCATTCTTTTCTTCCTTTCCTGCTATATATTGGCATGCAGGCGCAACAAATTAAAGCAAAAGAACAGCAACAAATGCAAATGCAGCAGTTGCAATTAATGCGTCAGGCTCAGTTACAGCAAAGGAATCCAAGTCATCCATCCCTTGGTGGGCCGGTAAATGCTGTGAACTCTGAAGGAATGGTAGGGCAGTCAAATGCAAGTGCATTGGCAGCAAAAATGTATGAAGAACGTATGAAACATACAAATTCAATGGGGAATTCGGTAGGTTCAGAGACATCACAACCACTTCTTGATGCCAGGATGGCCCTTCTGAAATCAGCAACAAATCATCCCAGGTAAAATTTTCTAGGAAAATTTTCTGACTATCTTCAATTTTGATTAATTTATTTATTACTTCTCTGTAAGTTGCTGATTCTCTTGTTCTTTTCTTGACACAGTCAGTTGGTCCAAGGAAATCATGGAAGTGTCACTGCAGCATTGCAGCAAATTCAGGCACGATCTCAACAAACCCCTGTAACTACTTGGAAAACATGTTGCTATATTTGTGCTATTTTTTCATTTTATTTATTTTTCTCTCAGTTCTATTAAGCTGTCCATCTTCTATTTAGGACATCAAAGGTGAAATGAACCTTGGTGCCAATCAGAGATCTATGCCTATGGATCCTTCTTCACTTTATAGTCAGGGAATCATGCAATCAAAGCCTGGATTAGGAAACACAGGTAAAATTCGCTTTATAGTACATTATCACATGTAAGAATATTAAAATGGTAAGTAATAAATGTATCATACCATTGAAGGAAGTCAAAAACATTTATTAATGAAAAATATTACTTTAAATAGAATAATCACATTTATTATTTGTGGTTTTATATTTCTTAACAAGCACCCATTAGGGCACACATTAAAATAACCTTAAACAATGTTATTCATATTTAATTAAATAGTTAGTGCAACACCATAGAGGCCACCGAAGGACTAAAAGTTATGAGAAAACTCTTCAAAATTGCAATGGAAAAGGCCACCATAGCGATACATATATATATGAAAATGAAATTAACCAAATTATCAATTATACATTCATGAAAACTTGCAGCTTCAAACTCTAAAGGAGATGAAACAGTATTGCTTTTTATAAATTCAATTTTAGTCTATCTTTTCTGTCTGATTGTATTACTGCCTCAAAAATTTTGTAAATTTAGGGACTGTTTCTATTATGCTCTGCTAAAAGTATGGTGGCCAGAATATTTATGAAGGTGATGCTAATCCAGGTTTAGAGAACTTAGATAGGAAGCGGAGTGGTGTGGTGCCGAATTTTAAAAATTAACGGTGTAAGTCATTATAAAACACACATGGTTAGAGAAAATTGTTGTTTCACATATTATCTACATAAGAAAAGTTTCAATGATGTGTTCTGATTTTAAATTTATGGATTGAATTTTGAGAGAATCTATGCTAAGAAGCTTGTAAAACCGGGTCTTTGACATTGCTGCACTATGTATATCATGTAAGGAAAAGCTTATTAAAGAGCAGAGTTTAAAGAAATATGAGATTTCCTGCTTCCCTGATTGGCTTTTAACAGAATCAATAAAAGGAAACAATGGTGATAATGAGAACGGAAGGAATCTTCATAATAAATTAACGGGCACATTTTGTTGACCTATCACTAGGCATAGCGTTAAATCAAGCAGACCTTGTGGTTTTGTAAACCTCTTTGGCTATTAATACAACACAAGGTTAATAGCAATTTTACAAGAATGAATAAATAAAAATTATTAAAAAAAAAATTCTCTTTTTTTCCCCCCCACTCAAAAAGATTTTTTTTTTCCTACCTACTCATTGCAAGTGTACTTGTGTTCCCTGGGTCCTTCTTGGGTTTGGAAACAAACAACTTAACTAGATATTCTCTTTATGGACTCAAAAAATCTCATCATTACTGGTTTCACCACCAAATCCCACAAACATAAACCATATCCAACCTTTCATCTCACGGCCAGTAAGAGTTTAAACAAATCAGCAGATTTTTCATATTTGAGTTCTTGACCACTGATTTCTTTGAAGAAAGATTAAAGAAATTGTCTGATCATGATTATTTGTTTGTCAATTATGCAGTTCTTTGGACATAAACTGAAAGAAATCTTTCAGCCAAGTACCTTGACATGGCTTTCATTGTTAAAAAATTTTTATTGTTATTTTATTTTCTTTACCAGTAAAAGATATCCATTTACTTTTTACTTTATAAATGATGAGATAAAATTGCTTGTTTTTATTTTATTTTATCTAAGGGTATAATCATTTTTAAATTTTACTTGTTAAAAATTTTGAGTTAAATTGTTAAAATTCATACCTGATTGCAAAAGAAAGGATAATAAGGAATTTTATCAGTCAAATACAATCAGCATGTTAAACTAACTAATGCACACAGCATGGTAGGTTGTCGGTGTTCTCAAAACTGTGGAGGTGCATTTGATTTTAGCTCAAACTTCAACACATGAAAAAGATAAGACAGAATAGATGATACCTTGTGTATATAAAATTGAGGAGAATGTAGATAGGCTGGGGAAAAACTTTGATTGCAAAATGATGATAATTAAAGAAGACTGAGAAACATATAAAAACCTAGTGATCGTGTCTATTGTTTTTTAGCAACTGCACTCTAATACTGGAGGTTTTAGCTTCTATTAAAGTTTTAGAATAAACTCCATTGAATTGAAAGAGTTCCCACAAATAACAGATTCATATTCTTAAGTCTAGTAAGACTAATGATTCATTAAGTGTGACAATTAAAACCCATATTGCAACCTCGTTTGTACTGAAACTTGAAGTTAAGAAAATATAATGGGCACCCCACAAGGAAGACTAGCTGATATATATATATATATGTATATATATTTGTTTTTTATATTTAGATTTTTTTTTTTCATTCTTCCAAGTTGGATTCTTGAATGACATTTTTCTGGTGATATCAATGCAATCATGGGTATGTTATTTATTGTTTCATGTCTTTGAAACAAGTCTTTTAATCTCATGCCTTCTCTTCTTCAAGGATTGAACCCTGGAGTTGGTGGTCTTCCTTTGAAGGGGTGGCCATTAACTGTAAGTTCTATTTTGATTTTATCTGTCCTTGAGATTTATTGGATACATTTGCATGGTTGTTTTGAACCAACGGTTTGCTGAATGCTACAGGGCATTGAACAAATTCGGCCAAGTTTAGGTGCACAAGTTCAAAAGCCTTTCCTACCAGGTGGAAATCAGTTTCAGCTTTTACCACAGCAGCAACAACAACTCATAGCACAGGCCCAGGCACAAGGCAACCTTGCCAGTTCAATTTATGGGGATATGGATCCTCGAAGGTTTGGGGGGTTACCTAGGGGCAGTTTAAATGCTAAAGATGGCCAACCAATAGCTACTGATGGTTCTATAGGTTCACCAATGCAATCAACCTCATCAAAAGTAAGATTTTCTTCTCAAAACCAGTTAATGTACCATAGCCTTGAAATAAATGTACCAGGATCATGCTATGTACTTGTTAGGACCTGAGGGTTTTGTGTTTAACTTGAATAGATAAGAATAGAACAAGAGCAAAATTTAGGAAGCAATAGAAGAACATTAAGAACAATTCCAGAAACTTGTATTGAATATCTAGCTTCGAGGGCTAGTACCTCCCTGTAACAACTTTCCTTCTACAGTTCATGCATACCTTCTGTGCACCTCCGACCTCCTTTTTAATACTATTCTCTAACTAACTTCCAGCCCACTAACTGCATTTTATTACATGTTTCCTAACTTACCCTTGCAACACACCTAATTCCCAGCCTTACCCTTTCCTCTCTTCTTTTTGTAATACTTCAGCAAAGGTGGAGATTCATCAATAACCCCCCCACCCCACCCCTCCTAAGAGCAACCGCCTTGTCCTCAAGGTGGAAGCTAAGAAATTGATTGTTGATAAAGACGAAATCCTCCCAAGAGTTATCAAACTCAAGGAAGCCCTTTCCATTTAATTAACACTTGTAAATCATTGTTGAGCAGCCTTCGAATCTTCATAACAGCTTCAGGCTCCATATCCATCACTAAATCCTCCCGTAAGGTAGAAGGTAGAGGTAGAGGGGAAATATAGTGAGAGCCTGCTTTCTTAAGTTAAGAGATGTGGAGTGTATCATGAATTTTTGCAGAAGCTGGTAATTCCAACTGATAAGCAACACACCCAACCTTGGCTTTAATTGGAAAAGGTCCGTAGAATCTAGGACCCAATTTTTTGGTAATCCTCCTTGCCAAGGATTTCAATCTATAGGGCTGTAACTTAAGGTACACCAGGTCACCAACTTCAGACACCAGGGGTCTTCTTTTTAAGCCAGTAAAATGTTTCATCTATTGTTGAGCTTTCAACAAATTGGCTTTCAATTCTTCCAGGATCATATCTCTTTCGCCTAGTAACTGATTCAACTCTTCCACTTTAGACTCTCCCTCATTGTATCGCAACGAAGTTGGTGACTGCCTACCATAAAGGGCTCGAAATTGGGACATTCCAATAGAACTGTTGTAGGTAGTTTTGAACCAGAATTCTGCCCAACAAACCTAACGAGGCCATTGGTTAGGTTGAGAGCTCAGGAAGCACCTTAAGTAAGTCTCAAGACAACGATTAATGACCTCTATTTGTCTATCAGATTGAGGGTGGTAGGCAGTACTCATATGCAATTTAGTTCCTCCCAATTTAAAAAGTTCACGCCAAAAGTGGCTCATAAACAGGTGATCACGATCTGATACAATCGAATTAGGAAATCCGTGAAGCTTCACTACTTCCTTAGTGAACAGCTCAGCCACTTGTTTGGCATTATAAGAATGTTTCAGGGGAATAAAATGATTGTATGTTGTTAATCTGTCCACCACTACAAGTATAGTATCCAGATTATAAGCTTTTGGTAACCCTACTATAAAATCCATAGAAATAGCTTCCCAAACCTGATTGGGGATAGACAGGGGTTGGATGAGACCTGCTGGTTTCACAGCTTCATACTTATTACGTTGACAAATGTCACAAGCTTGAATAAATCTCTTGATGTCCTCCTTCATTCCTTACCAGTACACAACTTAAGCGAGCCTTTTATAAGTACGGAATAACCCTGAATGTCCACCCATAGGAGAAGAGTGAAATTCCATGAGAAGTTGAATATGGGGGCCTGCTCTAGGTAATACTAACCTGAATCCATGTAAGAGTCTATGTTCGACCAACCGAAATGGAGGGTGGCTTGTTGGTTGTAATAGCAAGTCCTGAATAAACTTCTGTAGTTTAGGATCCTGCATTACAGCATCTTCTAAACCATCTAACCTAGCAAAATAACCAACAGACAAGGTATTAATTTGAAAAGGCTCCTGTCTCCGTGAGAGAGCATTTGCCGCTCTGTTTTCTGAGCCAGGCTTGTAAGCAATAGTGAATTTAAATCCCAACAACTTAGACACCCAATTCTCTTGTGCTTCATTAAGGAGATGTTGATCATTTAAGAAATACAAACTCTTCTGGTCGGTGTTGATCACAAAAGGATTGCTTAAGAGGTAGTGTCGCCATTTCTTTACAGCAAAAACCACAGCCATTAGTTCCCTTTCATAAACTGATTTTTGTTGAGCTCTAGGAGATAATGCCTGACTCAGATAAGCGAGTGGTCTTCCTTCTTGCATAAGAACTGCTCCAATTCCATAGCCTGAAGCATCAGTCTCAATTGTGAAGGGTTTGGAAAATTCAGGTAAGGATAACACTGGAGTAGTAGTTAAAGCTGTCTTCAAATTATTAAAAGCTTCTTGAGCTTCCAATGACCAAGCAAATTGATGTTTACGAAGAAGGTTTGTAAGTGGCTTAGATGTACATCCATACCCTTTTACAAAACGACGATAGTAGCCTGACAAGCCAAGGAATCCCTGGAGTTTAGTAACATTTTTAGGAACGGGCCAATTGGTGACTTTGAATTTTGGTAGGATCTACAGCCAATCCTTGAGCCGAAATTACATGTCCCAGATACTCCAACGATTACTGCCCAAAAATACACTTCTTATGATTAGCAACTAATTCATTAAGAAGTAACACCCGCAACACTTCCTCCAAATGCTCGACATGTTTGTCCACGCCACAACTATAGACCAAAATGTCGTCGAAAAAGACCAACACAAACTTACGGAGGTAAGGCCGGAATATTTCATTCATAAGGGCTTGAAAAGTAGTTGGGGCATTAGTGAGTCCAAAGGGCATCACTAAGAACTCATAATGTCCTTCATGAGTTCTAAACGCAGTCTTGGGAATGTCATCTTCACAGACACGTATTTGATGATAACCTGATTTAAGATCAAGTTTGGAAAAATGAGTGGCTCCGCCTAATTCATCAAATAATTCATCAATGCAGGGAATCGGAAATTTGTCTGGAATATTCACTTGATTTAGTGCCCATTAATCCACACATAATCTCCATCTGCCATCTTTCTCCTTAACCAAAAGAATAGGACTTGAGAAGGGACTAACACTAGGTCTCACCACTCCAGCCAAAATCATATCCTTCACCAATTGCTCAATCTCATTCTTTTGATAGTACGGGTAACGATAGGGTCTTAAATTAGGAGGCTTACTTTTCGGTTCCAACCTAATGGCATGATCTACAGATCGACTAAGAGGTAGAGAAGGTAATGGTTCAAATACCTTGCTGTACCTCTACAGTAATGACTGAATATCCGGACTCATGTCTTGGGTTTCGTCCATGTCAGCTTGCAAACCACTGAATTCAACCCAGAAAGCTTGATCAGTTGGTTGATAAGGCTTACACATACTCTTTAGAGATATAACAGAACGATGGAGAGAGAGATCGCCCCAAAGTTTCACAGTATTACCATCTATGACAAATTTCATAGTATTTCTTCCCCAATTAGTAATTGTCTCCCCCAACGTAGCTAACCAGATAACCCCGAGGATCACATCAGTACTTGACATTTTGAAGGGAAAGAAATTTTGTTGAATCGTGACTTCTTGCAGCTATAGGCGTAGGTTTTGGCGCTCTCCCATACTTTCTACTGTACACCCATTACCGAGCCTAACCGTGAATGGCCTTGTAACAGTTACTTGCAAGCCCAATTCCTCCACCAGCTCCTGGCGAATAAAATTATGAGATGCACCACTGTCTATCATAACAACAACGTCTCGATCAACGTAGCTAACCAGATAACCCCGAGGATCACATCAGTACTTGACATTTTGAAAGGAAAGAAATTTTGTTGAATCGTGACTTCTTGCAGCTATAGGCGTAGGTTTTGGCACTCTCCTCTCTACTGTACACCCATTACCGAGCCTAACCGTGAATGGCCTTGTAACAGTTACCTGCAAGCCCAATTCCTCCACCAGCTCCTGGCGAATAAAATTATGAGATGCACCACTGTCTATCATAACAACAACGTCTTGACCGTTGATCTTGCCTCTCACATTCATAGTTTGAGGTCCATTCAACCCTATCAAGGAATTAATTGATAACTTCACCGGAGAATTGGATTAGGGTTCTGCTTCCTCAAAATTTTTGATAGCTCCCGTGACTTGAGAGACTAACTCTTCCTCCCTAATCGGAGTTCCTCTTATTGTTCTTTGTCACAGAGCAAGATGTGAAACTGTTTTTCTCCACAACGATGACCAAAGTAATACTTCCCATCCCACTTAAAACAAATCCCCCTCTCGCGTTTCCTTCTGATTTCCTCCTCAGTCATCCTTAGTCATCCTTCGATAAGGATAAATGGAATCGCGCCGTGGAGGGTATTGACTGTCAGAATTATGGTGGGAGGGTGGGATATTATTCGTCGATCTCGGCTGGGGAAGTGATAAGGATCGTTGGGGTTGATGGTGCTGCAAGGTGGAACGCGAACTGGAGTTGTCTTCTTTGCGATAAGGTATCCACGGGAGTCTAAAAGGCGAATTAGAATCGAGAACAGGGTTTTGGATAGGGTGTGATTTCTGCCCGTGTTCTTTCAATCCAAAATGATTGGGCCTTTGAACAGTATTGACCCAATGCGACCCATCTCCAATTACCCAGCTTTTCTCCTCAATTCCTTGAGCCAAATCCATTAAATCTAAAATCGATTCTGTTTTTGCCAATTGCAGCTCCGCCCGAATGAAGGTTTTCAACCCATTCAAAAACGCTACCGTTAAAACGCTTTCATCGTCTACCTTCATCATGGATGAAATAGACTAAAATTGCAGTCTAAATTCCTCGACTGTTCCAGTCTGATGCAGCGATAATAGAGCCTCTAACGGTCTGTTAACTTGAAAACCACCAAATCTCCGAATTAAAGCCTTCTTGAACTCTTCCCACAACACCATCGGCGACCAGTTTTCACGCCATTGATACCATCCCAAAGCGTTTCCTTCCATACAAACAGCCATTGCTGATAGTCGCCCAGCTTCGTCGATTCCATTGATGTTAAAATACCTTTCAACGCGAAATATCCATCCATAAGGATCTTCGCCATAAAAGAGAGGTAAGTCAAGCTTTTGGTGTACCCAGTCGCTTCTGCCTTCGATGAAACGTGGAACCTCAGTTTGATTAGTTTGAAGTAGCGACTCTTGAAGTATCTCATCTTTTCCAGGTATGTTAAACACAAAGGACTCACCTTCTTCCTTACAATCGGTTCTCTTCCCTAAAGATTTCTGAATATCTTTCAGACAAGTAAACATCATACCCATATCAGTAGTAAGTCTCTCAAACTTCTCCTCGAATTGGTGTTGAATAGAACCAACTTTCTTTTCGACTCCATGAACATCAGTAACAAACTGTGACATGTCTCTTTCAATATTTTTGATTCGTGAATCCATCCTTGTTAATACCATTCTCAGTCGTACTACTCTGATACCAATTTGTTAGGACCTAAGAGTTCTATGTTTAACTTGAATAGATAATAGTAGAACAAGAGCAAAATTTAGGAAGCAATAGAAGAACATTAAGAACAATTCCAGAAACTTGTATTGAATATCTAGCTTTGAGGGCTAATACCTCCCTGTAACAACTTTCCTTCTACAATTCATGCATACCTTTTGTGCACCTCCGACCTCCTTTTTAATACCATTCTCTAACTAACTTCCAGCCCACTAGCTGCATTTTATTACATGTTTCCTAACTTACCCTTGCAACACACCTAATTCCCAGCCTTACCCTTTCCTCTCTTCCTTCTGTAATACTTCAGCAAAGGTGGGGATTCATCAGTGCTACATTTTTTTTCAAGCATGGTTGAGTTTTTCCTTGCATAAAGCCATCTAATTACTGCTTTATGAGTGGTTGAGGTATACAGAGACTCCAATTTCATATGTTCTCAAGCAAGGTCATTATAATCAGTATTGTTAAGCATTTAAGTATCAATCTTATGCCCTTGATTGTCTAACATATGATCTGTGAGATTATTTGACCGAGAGTTCTTGTGTTTAAATCCTGATCATCTCTCTATTCTATTAATTATAGCTTGCTTTGGTTTGGATTCATGTGACAATTTATTTATTAAAATTAGCAATACATGTGAAGTTGTGCGTTTAGAGTTTGGATACTCTTGTTAGGCCTTCACTATAGGCCAACATGGTATTGCAGATTTATCCCATGAGATCTTGTGTTTAAATTCTGAAAATCTCTCCATCCTGTTAGTCCTGTTATAACACAAAGTAAGTTAGCTATATTTTTGGATCCACATGACAAATCCATTAATTAGAGTAGCCATTTGTGTGAAGGCTTGCATTTGGGTTTAAAGATTATTATTGGACCATTTTCTACAAGTTTGAGCGTTATGATTAATGATGTTTCTGTTGGCCATTATTACTACTATAACAATGTATACAAATATATCTATTTATATAGTTTAGCTCATTAATAAAGTATTCTGTTACTCATTCATCATTTTCCTTTGTTTATCACTCTAGAACCGACCATGTGAGCATCTTTTTGGTAGTTGCATTGGAAAAACCTGTTATGATTATATTTTTTGTGTGAATGGGGCATATTTGTCACTTTTTTTTTTTTAAAAAAAAAATCTTAGTATTGTTCCTAGCAAGGCCATAACTTTGGTATTGTGTCTTAGATGCATACGAAGTGTTTGATATCATGGCATCAAAAGTAAATTAATTCTAGTAGTGGCGATAATTCCTGGAATGGAGTCCAAAATTACAGAAATTCTGTCCATGTGTGGGGGATTACTTAAGAGAGTATCCTTGTTGATACATATATCCACAGCCTCATATTTAATTGTTGGGGGTGACTTGATAGGTTGATAAAGCATTTGCATCTTCCTCCCTTAGTGGTTACACAATGAATTTTATGGGAAAATGCATCAGTTGTTCAGCTTCAACTTTAGCTAGACAATTCAGCTCAACCTTTAGTAATTGCTGGATTACCAAATATGTCAATTGTCAAGAAGACTCTTTTAAGTGAAAATTTCTGCAATATGTAAAACTGTTATTTTAATTCAGATTGAATGCTTGCTTCTTATGTTGACAAGTATTTATTTCACTTATAGAGTCAATGTGATGTATATCAGCATGTACAGATGATGAATTTTACTATGAAGGTCCATTGAAACTCTAAATACTTAGGCTCCTAAGCTACAAACCTGGCTGAAGTCAGTTGGAAGCCATTAGGGAGAATCGGAGAATTGAATTATGGTTCCTATTATTCAATCAATGGTAAAAAAGCTTTTTGGCTGACAATTTTGGGCTAGTTACCTCCATCTTCACTTATTGGATTTGGCAACAAACTGTGTTAGGGATCTTAGACTCTTGTATGCAGAAAACTAGAGAGTTTAGAGCATTTTGTCTTGAGTAGTTATATATGCTATGTCTTGAGTATTTAATCTGTCGTGAGGTGTACCTGGTGTGCATTATGATTAACTTTTTCTATGCTGAATCTGTGATGTAAAGCAGATGAATATGCCGCAGATGCAACAGTCTTCCTCTCAACAACAAGATCCCTTGCAACCACAACAAACTCAACAGGTTGTGTTTACTTCTAGTAGGATAAAGAATGAAACTTGCTATCCTCTTTCCCTATTAGAAACACTGAATTATATGTGACTGCATTTTTGGTTACAGACATGTCTTATGTTTAAATATCAGTCCTATCAATTACAAAATTCTATTGGAACCACTTTAATAAACTTGTGATGGCTATTTCTCTGATGTCTTGAAAATTGATGAGTATTTTATGTGAATGGTGTTATAGAATAACAGAAAAAGGAAAGGGCCTTCTTCTTCTGGCGCTGCAAATAGTACCTGTACAGGAAACACGATTGGTCCTTCTCCAAACTCTCAACCGTCAACTCCGTCGACTCATACCCCTGGTGATGGAGTTGCTATGTCAGGCAACTTGCAGCATGTCAGTAACATGCCAAAAGGTTTAATGATGTATGGTTCTGATGGAACAGGTGGTCATGCTTCATCTACAAACCAGCTAGTATGTATTCACACAAGTTTTTAACATACATATCCTAGAGGTTTGAAGAAAATATCTAAATCTATATTGCTCCTGACAACCCTAAATTTGTTCACAGGGTTTGTAAGATAAGAAATGTTTTAGGGCCCCAAACAGTTTCTTATTCCATACTATTAACCAAACCTGGAAAATCAATAGATTATTGATTGTTTAATGTGATTATTATCCTTATAATAAGTCATCAATAAGTTCAGAACAATGTAAGTGCAATTCTTCAAAATTGATGCTCCAGATAAATTTTCGTGATTATATCTATCAAGTGGGGTTGATGTAGTGTCGTGTGTTGCACTCAGAAGTTGAGTTACTGGAATGCTTATATCCTGATAACCTTTCTATTTAGATATCATTCCTAAAAGTGGTACAGGTGGTTAAAAATTAGAGATCCGGAACACGCTTCATTTCCAGTCTGTATGATACAGTATGCTTATTGGCACACAAAGTAGAAATCCTTTCTGTCTTGCTGATCCTTCATAAGAAATATTCCCATCTCTTATTCATATGCTATACATGTATTCCATGCAGAAATATTATGTCTGAATCTCTCTTATAGCCCAAAAACGCATTTGAAAAGTCTGTTTATGTAAATGCAGGAAGACATGGAACATTTTGGAGACATTGGCTCTTTAGATGATAATGTGGAATCTTTTCTGTCACAAGATGATGGAGATGGAAGGGATTTGTTTGGCACATTGAAAAGGAACCCTTCTGAACAAGCTGCTGAAACTTCCAAGGGTAATATTTGATATCATGTTTCTAGCAATGATGACTGTTTTGATTGACAAAAGCAAGGGCTCTTTTCTGCATTTCAGGTTTCTCCTTCAATGAAGTTAGTTCAATTCGCAAAAGCAATAGCAAAGTTATATGTTGTCATTTCTCTTCAGATGGAAAGTTATTGGCTAGTGCTGGGCATGACAAGAAGGTATAATGCATTGTAGCTTGCAAGGAATAAAATATATGTTTAAAGTATTGGCAATAGGAATATGATTGTCGGTATTATGCCGGCTACTTTGTTAGCAAAATCTAAAACTCTGTGTATAAAAATTTATGTACACTTGTCTTTTCAAAATTGTGAGGCATGCTTGGAGCTTAATATTGTTATTATTTTTTATACTCAAGCACTAAGTGACACGTTAGATCTTGTCTCAATTTGTTGGTATAAAAGGAAGACTAAATGAATAAGACTTAACTAAATGACTTAACCAACATGATAGATGGTGAACCACAAAAACATTTATTGGAATTATCGATAAGAATACATGGTTTTATTGTTTTTAATTTATGGAATATAAATCCTCAAGTATCACCAGAAGAAAGACAAATTTCAAATTACATATTGTCTGAGACAATAAGGAAATCACTTTCTTACTGTTATATAGTCCAGAATTACCCATTTTCTATGTCCTAGAATGTCATACAAAATATTAATTCTTGTTTGAGGATTAGGTTTTTGGCAATTGGAAGATTGAAGAATGACAATCATAATGACAAACAAGTTACATCCAGATGGTCAGCGAATGCCATTGCAGCCGCCATTTTATCATTTTATCTATTATTTGAGGCCTGCATTGCCTCCTCCTAATTCTTTCATATAAAGTACAACTTGTCTGGTTTTTAACAATTTTCTTGATTCATTTGGTTTAGAAGTTTACAAGTGTGTCAAGCACCAATAAAACCTCAAAACTTTGTAAAAGCTTAACCCAGACCAGTTGATCATAGAACTGGTGAGATCATCCTTTCCAACCCGTGTTTTAGAACACTTGAATTTGCTCCCTTAGTTTAGTTGTATGCCAACTGCTGATCAGCTTTGGGATTGTTCTCAGATTGGTAATTCGGACACTGCCACTAGGAAATTTGATACTTTTATGATACAGATATAGTACTACAAGATCAAGTGACAGAAGATAGCATGGAAAACACTAGTGCAATTGTCTATATCTTCATTGCGTACTAAATCAGAAATCTTTAATTTAAAAAAAGATTTACGCATCACACAGTATGACTGGAATCTTTGAAGTTGGTTGTCTGGAATTCTATATCTGATTCTCCACACAGCTTAGTAAATAGAGAATCTGTTGAAATTATCAAATATATGTTACTTGCATTTTATTTTTATCAAAAAAATTGTCTCATACTTAATGTTGTCATTTGTTAGTTTTATAGAATCTGGGATAAAAGATGTTCCACTTTGATGTTAAGTTGTATGAGGCTTGTTACATTTAGTTTTAATGTTCTCTTTCGTTATTATTGATGCTATGATTTTATTGTCACTTAGGGGCTATAGAGTCAAATTCTTAACTGCTTGCAGAACTGATGTGAATTTAACTCAAGTGATACCTCTTCTTCTCATAATAATTTTCCTTGTTTGAGATTCACATATTTTAATGACCATTTTAAAATGTCCTGACTTACCAAATTTATTCCACTAGAACATTTAGAAATAGATTAAGACTAGCTTCGTAAAGTGGGTGAAAATGGATAAAATCTAATTAAAATTTAGCAAAGGTAGTATTGAAAGCTATTAAAGGAATAAATTTCTTAAATGTCAAAATGACTGAAACTGAAGGGCTTTTCTTAAAATTTTATTTTTCAAAATAAACAAACTCATTGCTGATATATCTTATTATTTTATTTCAATTACTTATATTTAGATATGCTCAGCAGTTGAATTTTCAATTTTCTGATAGGTGCTTGTACAAATTCTCATAACCTTTACTGCCGTTTTAGGTGTTATTTATGAAACTTTTCACTGAAATCTGTGTTTGAAGCTTGTTGTTTAATCTTTCATTCAGTGGCCAGAAAAATAACTATGAAAAATTGAGATCGTATAAAGGAAGAAAATGATGTGTATGCTTATTTTTATTTTTGTCAGTAGGTTGTTCTTTGGAACATGGAGACTCTTCACACTGAATGCACTCCAGATGACCATGGTCATATAATTACTGATGTTCGCTTCAGGCCGAATTCAACTCAGCTGGCAACATCATCATTTGATAAAACAGTGCGACTCTGGGATGCTGCCAAAGTAAAATTGTCCATCTCTATTGCTGGTTTATATTTTGAATACCATTTGCATCTCCATTAAAGTCGAAAAGGAGTAATTTGATTGGTATAATCCACGGTTTCATTTCACAACATGCATTGGGCAAAATTAAATTAGAAGCTGCAAAGGAATGATTTCTAGAGGCTTCCAAGTTTCATTTCCTAACAAGTTCTCTGTATTCCTTCTGTAAAATGATTTTTTTCCTTTCTATGTACGTCACAATAATATGTTTCATTTTTTGTTTCTCGTTTCCAATGTGGTTTGCATGTACATCTGTCTGTAGATAGCACTGTTTGTCAAACACCATTGGATGTATGTAAGAGTAACACATTATATGCTAAGAAATGTTTTTCAGATCTTAAAATTTTGTTCATTATTTTATCCGGTGGGGATCCTCTGCATATTCAATTTCTTTTGACCAGTCTTCATATTTACACATTCCACTTGCAATATTTTAGTTTCTGTTATTTCATCATGAAAACTTGACAGTCAATTACACAATTTTTTTTTTTTTTAATTCAGATATTATATTTTACTCTGAATTGTGGGCACTAATATTCTTTTATTCTTGCAGCCAAGTTATACGCTGCATACTTATGCAGGACATGCCTCTCATGTGATGTCTGTTGATTTCCACCCTAATAAGAATGACCTTATCTGTTCTTGTGATGGTAACAGTGAGATTCGCTTCTGGAATATCAATCAGAGCTCTTGTGTTCGCGTTTCCAAGGCTAGCCTTAAAACTCTCATCTTTTTTTTTTTTTTTTTTGGTTTTAAGTTGAAGTACTATCAGATATGAAAT
>JANLJB010005759.1:0-13314 GCA_026212285.1 Bursera cuneata
TTGAGATTATGTCAAAATATAAGGGTACTATTGAAATTGTCCCATAAATTAATATTTCCATAAACCAGATATTTGGAATTAAGACCATTTTAACCGTCTATATCAGTTCAAAGTAGTTATGCAAGCTTGGATCAATCACGTGATCAAAGTCACTACCAAAAGTTCCAAAACAACAGCAAAACCAATATCAATACAATCAACCCAGATGAATTTGTTGAGAGAGAGCTGAGCCGAAGAAGGCCAGTTATTTGTAATGCTTAGAAAACTAACAGCATAATAACCCAGAACATCTGATGCTAATTTCTTATTTGGTAGGAAACTACGACCTCAATCATATCATACTACTGTATTTATAATGATGCTTCTCATGCCTGACCAGATTTTCTTCGCCCTCCAACCTCATCTACCAAGGTAAACATTATTAACATTCTTTGCTGCAACATACTATTCATCTTTTGCAGCAGATGGTTACAATTATTAAAATAATTTTCAAAATAAAGTGTTAAGAGACATATACCTCTTGTGCGTATGTATAACATATACCTCTTCCAAGAGATATTATTTGTATATAATGTGACATTTTTTCTTGGAAACTTGATTGTTTATAGTAGATACCTCTTTTAAGAGACATGTTTTTTGAATAGATATCTAATTCTAATTTAAATTTCCATCCAATGCTCACAAATGATTGGTATAATGAAGGGTTGTTTATAGAAAACTACAAATAGTACAATTCATAAGCCATTTCAGATATGTAAAATCTTTCCTAGTTGAAGCTGTCTTCCTCCCCCATTTTTCAAAAACTTTATCTTAAAGTTATTTTCTAGTATAATAATGTCAATAGCTTGTGATTCTGAGGCTCAAAATCTAGTAATTTGGGTTTTCAAATACGTCTTCAAGCAAGCCAAAACACCCTTAATTGTACAAGTTTTCAGTGGGTGTCCAATTTCTGCAAATAATAGAATACTTGGTTTAATGTAGGCGTGTGCATGATATCACTATACCCTTTTTTATCCACTCTATACGTTGGGTAGGGGTCGGATATGATTGGATATTATGACTACTTTCGGGTGATTTAGGTATTGGGGGAGGGTTACATGACGTGGTATGGTAGGGTTTCGGATATAATTAAAAAAAAATTCAACTATACCATACTATGATGTATTTAAAAAAAAAATTAAATTGGACACATGGCAAGTTTCTATTTGTCTAATTTATGTCCATATTAAAGTGAGTAATGCATTACATTTATTCAAATAATGCATGGTATCATTTCTTATTATCATATGAAGTAAAAATTAATTAAATTGATAAGATTTAGGTATAAATATTATAAATTGTAGCTTTAAACAATTTGAAACAAGCATCAAATGATTTAAATCACGTATAAAGTTTGAAACAAAGAAGAAGGTATAAATGAACTTTAAAGACGAAGAAAATACATAGTCAAATATTGATCTAACCTGAAAATATCATACCCTACCATACACTCTCCTGACTATGAGGGGGTATGGTCGGGTAATTCAATCAAAAAGTGGTATGTTATGAAAGAGTATGAAAATAAAATCTTTTTAAAAAAAAAAAAAAAAAAAAAGGAAAAACCCTGACTTAACTGTTTAACACAACGCAAGNAAAATAAAATCTTTTTAAAAAAAAAAAAAAAAAAAAAAGGAAAAACCCTGACTTAACTGTTTAACACAACGCAATCCTTTTCATTCTCGATGCTCCTTACAACAATCTAAGCATTCTCTAACTATTAAAGCGTCATTGCATGCCGATTAATAGGCCAGTTGATATTGCGCCAGAAGAAGAGGGTTACCATAATCGGTATATAACCCTGACCCAGCTGCTGCTTTGTTTCTCGACATTCTCATTGATTTAACATTCACATACTTTGCCTTATCCAATAAGCTTTTCTCAAAACACTTATTCAGGGCAAGGACAACCAACAAGACAAATCGAGTTGTCCACAAATTCTCTCTCTCTTTTTTTTTTTTTTTTTTTTTTTTTTTTTAAAAANCTCTCTTTTTTTTTTTTTTTTTTTTTTTTCTGCCCTTTCACATTAGTGAACATTGTAATTTTCGACAACCCAACATTAGGAACTCTGCAATTCATCAGCTTGATTTAATTGTGGAAAAGAACTTTCTGAAGAACGTAACTTTATCATAAATGCAAAATTGATAATAAGACTGGTGGAAAATTTTACAAGTTTTCTAAGAATCAATAATCAATAATAATCAGAGTAAATTATATACCAATATGTAGTCCATCAAAACCACTAATTCAGAGCAAAATGCTATACAAATGGGTCTTACACACTTGTAAGAAGCTACAAAATAGACAAAAACTCTAGCTGCTGCTTTCAACTGGTCAAGAATGGTGTGCATTCATCAGTGCTCGATAGAATATGTCTATGAACTGATTATCCTATCAGAGAGATAAGTACAGGTCAGATGTAATGAAAATAAAACCAGAAAAAAAGCATCAGAAAAAATAATTACCAAAAAGCTAACAATGAGTAAGAAATGATACCTCAAATATTAATCATTTATCTATTCAAAGACTCTAAATCACTAACACCAGTAAAGAGTACAAGGTTCAATAATAATAACTTGTTGACTCTTATACGACTTACAAACTAGCCACCGACAACTGAATGAAAGACAAGTTTCATGCTTCTTAATATGCCAATACAGCATGCAATAAGATTGGAATGCTGATATTCCTCTTTTATAAAAAACTTTTTTGTGGCCTACTTAACTTCTCACAAGTAATAGCAGCTAATTTTATTTCATTATTAATATAATAATTATTATTATTATTGTTATCAAGAATCATCTATTGACCAAACCAACAACTGGCTCTAACACGAGACATCTTTCCTCTGGAATCGTGACATGCTAATCACAAACTAGGAAAAAGACCGCCTTTCGTATTAAATGCAAATAATAGTTGACTTTCAGAGTATGTCTAAAAACCATGTGTATATATATATATTTTATACAAGGCATCCAAGAGGAATTTCTTAATAGCTTTTATTGAACAAATTCGTGTAATTACTAGCTTTTAATCAGCCATTGTTTTTATTCAAGTGATCTATGCAAAAACTATTCCAGAAGATTATTTCTCTAACACTAAGTTTCTCATAATCTAACTGCATGTCAGAGCTGGAACACTAGCTTCAAACATTCCATAACCACAACAACTAACCTGAACAAGTGCCAAAAGTGCCTCTCGGACTTTGTCTTTGGTAATAACTGGTCCATAGTTAGGAGTAAGAACAGGAGTAAGAGATGCTGGAGGAGGCGTTGGAGGTGGAAAAGGTTGCAGCAATCGGGCACCATACGGGCGTTGTAGAGTCAGGGGAGGATTAAGTGGCGGAGTTGACGGCACAGATGAAGAGACAGGGGGAATAATTCGTAAAGAGGCGGCAGGAGGAGGTACAAAGAATGAGGAAGGCTTTACAAGATTAGTGGTCCGATTGGTGGTACTGCTGGATTCAGGGTTATCAAGGAGTGGCATTAATGGAGTAGATGCTGATAGAGGAGGTGATGGTATTTGCAAGGTTGGCAGAACAGGAGAGGCAACAGTGACAGGATTGGAAGTTGGAGGCATAGCTGTAGAAGACTGGTAAGGTTGTGCAGCAACTGTTGCACTTGTAGCATTCCCAATAGTCAGAGCTGTCTGCAATATTAGGTATACAAAAGACAGATTTGGTCACATACAAGAAGGTAAAAGAAGATTAACCCAAATATAGAACCAATTAAAAAAAAAAGAAAAGAGAGATAACAAACTTCAGTGTTAACATGTGCATATGAAGAAGAAATTCACAAACAAGTTACTACTTTTGCAGGAATAAAAATTGGTTCAGGACTAAAATTAACAGTTATAAAGACTAAAATATCCACCTTATATTCTTACAAGACAGCATCACAAATAGCATCTTTATATTTTAATAATATAAGTTCTTCGTAAGTTGTTTTTATGGTTGAAATTCACATTAGGGGTTCCTGTCTTCCCATGAATATGCACTACTAGATTCTTTCCAATTTGGTAAGCATATCTCCTAACAAATGGTTATCATTACACATTGAAGAACCAAATTAACAAAAGAAATTTCAGAGAAAGCTCAATACAAAAAAGCTGAAATGCTAAAGAAGGCTAAAGTGGAAAAAAAGAGAATATGCCAAGTTTACATGGAAATGTCTTCTAACAATCAACTCCCCAAGAAGCTGAATGCCATTGTTCGCTAGATACATGCTAAACATAAATGGCATAATCACATTTCTTGACGATCAACTAAGAGAAGTTATACTGAAACGACTATAAGTAAAAGTGTGTTGATTATGGATATCCTGGAATAATCTATACATTAACTGTATGGTAATATAGAATCATATGATGATTCCAAGGGTTGGCTTGGTGGTATGGAGCCGTTGCTCTGAAGGATAAATATAGAATCATATGATATCTTAACATTTACACAACATCAGCACAAAAAAATGAAATGATAATTATTAAATCCAAGAGACACGGTAGTAGAACACATACACCGAAGAAGTTCATGAAGGCAGGATCCTCAGGGGCATCAGCAGCATTGGATGCAGTTGATGATGTGGGCTCCAGAGGACCATCCATTACTGCCATAGTTGGAACAGCTTCCAGTTCCTCAAATTCACTGCAGATATGTGTTTATAACTTGTTTTTAATAATAAAACAATGGAATGTTTATAGCATGTTATAAACTGCATGCTATTAAAGGAATTATCCCCAAGGTAAATAGCCAAGGAAAAAGAAAAGGACATCAACAACTATAAAACTTTCCAGTAACGCTCAAAATGTTCTACTAATGATGATATAAATTTGCTATGAAGTTTGAAAAGATTACAAAACAAAGTCAAAATTTTATGTCTTTCATGATATACATTTGCTGTGAAGTTTGAAAAGATTACAAAACCAAGTCAAAATTTTGTGTCTTTCATGATATAAATTTGCAATTAAGTTTGAAAACATTTCACAACAAAGTGAAAAAATGGAAGATAAAAATTCATTAGCTACCACCACAAGGGCAATATGATGACCAGTAACAGCAGCGTAATATTGCAAACTTTGAAGACAAAATATAGGCCTTCTTAGTGAGTACAACTTTCACAATGTATCATTACCTTTTCGAAGATGATACCTTTGACTTTTGAGGCACCTTGGAATATGCATTAAGAATCCTGGATTTGAAAATTCAAAAAAAAAAAAAAAATTGGTAAATAATAGGACAGAATAAGTATACAAAAATTGAAAATAAAAATCATATTGCATTTATAATAATTTCATAAGTTAATAGTAGAGAGAGAAATGAATTGCATTGATTCATGAGTCAAGTAAACATTTCCCAAAATGATATTCAGGGGTCCTATCATCCACTTAGTAATAATGAATGGAGCTATAACTGGATTTCCTTACAACTTAGCAACTATTACAAACGTAAAAATAATAACGTCATCAATGAACTCCTAAACACTAACAATAGAAAGCTACAAACCAATCTCATTGTGAAGGAATATGATGCTATGTTGTACTATCATCGTGAGAATAAATTACGATGACATAACAGAACAGCTTGTTAACTTGAAACTATATATCTATTCTAATTCCTCCCAATTGAATGCATCAGCTGATAGACTTCCCCCCAAGAAAAATTTTATGCTTTGAACTAACCAAAGAATTCTTTATAAAGAACCTGCGGAACATACTACCAATAACCATATTAGAAGCAAATTCAGGAGTGACTTGTATTTCTTCCCAACTATAGATCATCATCTACTAGACTTTCCAACCATATTAGAAGCAAATTTTATTGCTGTGAATTCCTCAGAGAGTTCTTTATGAATAACCTGTGGAGCATACTAACATACCCATTGGATCTTTATAGACACAATAAGTATGGGAAAAGAATTGTCACAAGCAAATTCATAGTAAGTCAAATAAGATGAACAAATTAGATGTCTACTGCACCTTAATATCAAGGATTGAATGCTAGCAGGTCAACCATCTAGTTCCTGTAGCCCTCCTTTGTACCTATGTTAGAGTTACATTTTACATTATAAGCCACAAATTTAAAGGATCACCGTCTGGTAAAGAAAGTTGTCCAATTAAAAATGATACTTCAAAAATTCTCTTTCCAGCTCATTTTCCTATTTAATGGTCTTTAAAAGGACTTCAACTTAGATTTCAGTTTGTACTTCAAATTATAAGTATTTAGGATTTGCACAAACAGGATGAGTAGGTTGATGGCCCAAACCATAATATATACAGGAAGAAGGATCACTAAAAAGAAAAAAAAAATGCAGGCACAGAAAAACAGCAAGTTCTATATACCTGAAAATCTCATTATCCCCACAATAGGTTTTCAAAAAAGCTCAAGCGGAATTATACAAAGGCAAAAAAACTAAAATACAAACACTCCAAGCAAAAGCAAATTGTCTCCACACTTGAATATCTTTGTATACGTTCCAGTTTGGCAGTTTCAACAGTCTACACCTACCAAAATATTCCAAAATATGATGGAGAAAAATTCCAAAAAGCCGCATGTTGATCCAGTTTATCATATCTAACTTTGAAAACTTCAACTTTGATAAAATGCCCCAATAGTGAGAGAACAGCTTTATTGCAATTTTGAACATAGAAATCCAGATGAAAACTTCATTCTATAGAATTTAAGAGCTTTTCCAGTAGCAATTGCAGGACACAAACAAGGACCAATTGCATTAACCCTTTCAGGAATGTCTTCATATAGCATAACAAACACTCTCCACCGTGTTTCATATAGCTCAGACCAAATATTATATTGCCATCCAATTTGCTTATCATAAAATAGCCATTCAAACTCAACATGTTTCAGTGTTAAACGACATTGAAGCCAATAGCAACAACTTAAGTTTAATTGCACCTTCTTCAAGACACATCTGACTAATTAAATGGTCCAAACAGCAAGATAACACCAACCCCTTTGTTCATAGTACAAAAAAACTCTCCAGCCAACCAAATGACTTCTATCAATTCACCCTACAAATAAATGATCCATCTATAGCTTCCTCTATGGCTTTTCAACTTCTATTTGGTACAATACCACATTCTTTAAAACAACATTTTCTACTCTCACCTAATACTTTTCACTAATACTAATCATACTAACTGCTTTGCGGCCTCAGCTCCACATCATCTTCTAAATTTTCAAATATATAGCTTAAATTATAGCGCTTGCATGCCATTTTAAGGGCAAAAGCAATATTTTTAATCCCATGCAAGTCAACACATAAGCAGTCCCTTTTTATTGACTTGGTACATTTTTCAGACTGACCAAACCAAAAGAAAGATGTAAAGAGTATAAACAGAGTTTTTTTTTTTTTTTTTTTTTTTTTTTTTTTANAAACATTTTTTTTTTTTTTTTTTTTTTTTTTTTTTTTTATTAAAAAGAAAAAACTATCCTACATTTTAGAAATAAACTAAAATATTATCAGAGAAATTTTTCTGGCCTGCAGTTCAACACAGAATAAATCAGAAGTTTTGAAACCTGATCTCCTTGTTCTTCAATGTGAAAAATATGGGTCTTTTCTGATCTCCTAAATAGAAAAAAAAAGAACACCCACTATTCCTTCTAATTTCAGGAATCATAGAATGATTAGGCATGACATGATCATTTTCAACACAAAAATCTGCTGAATAGCACTTGATTTCTTGAGACGTTAACCCTGAAACTCTGTATCCCTTCTCTCACAGATAATAGCATGAAAAAGGGGAGATACAGTAATTAAATATACTAAAACAAAATGAAAAGTTAACTAAACTTCAAAAAGACCAAAAAGTGAATTAAAGGATCTAGCACATGCATTCCTAACAAAGCTCCTGCAAATACCAAACCTATTTCAAAAATGAATTAGAACATGTTTACGAGACCTATAACAAATTCATAATCCAACAAACAATATGTAGTAACTATAATCTATATAGTTGAAACCCCCACTACCTACTGAAAAAATGTTTGGTTATGCAAATACAACTGATTTTCTATAATGTTAAAATCATTATGTGAAACCACGCACTGATTACCAACATGTGAAATTATATTAAAATCCATAAATAACTAGAAAAACAACTATACCTGTTAAAAAGATTCGCCACCTCTTCACATTCACGTGTATTGTAGAACCAAATCCCATTAACTTCTTGGGATGCATTTCGATACAATAAATATGGAACCTGGACTTCATACTCAAAATCTCCTAAGAGATTTTCCACCAAGTTATCTGCTTATAACATCATATTGAAGTTTCTCAAAATGCAAACATTTTCATAAACAGATTGTAAACACAATTCAGAGAACAAAACGTGATCTATTAATCCCCAGAAGTTCCCACCTATTTTCTACACAAATAACAACTGTAAAATATAGAGACAATCAGCAAACTGAAGCAAAAAAAATATGAACCTGTATTGCGTCGATTCATCACAACAAATTGGAACCGAGGTTGCGTATTCCTGGACGACAAAACAAAACTCTTAAACAGAAGCCCTACAACAAAAACTCCAATAAAAAAAAAAAAAAATCCTTCCGAACTGCAACAAACACGAAAATGAATAAATATGAAAAATGAGAGACCGAACCTCTTGACAACGAATAGAGATCCTTCAACATCTTTGCGACTCTATAAACAAACAAACAGGAGAAAATAATCAGCCAAAGCTTATGTATAATAAAAAAATAATAAAAATAAATCGAGAGAGGGAGGTGAGTGAACCCATTGGCTGAGGTCGATGTTGAATTCGTAGAAGGTGACATGAGCAGCGGTGATGAGGATTTCTTCAATGAAGGGATCGATTCGCTGGAGAACAGTGAGGTTGAGGAGTTTGGTGCTTTGCTGGTCAAGATTGGGCATCAATTTGCCGTTTTGAGACATTTCGAATGTCGTTTTGTGGCTTAGGCTTTGGCTTTGGCTTTGCCCAAACACCAACCCTAGATTTTGAGGTCTCTCTTCCGTTCCGTCGTTGTACGCGTTCTGTGAGAATGAATGTTTTAAGAAGGGAAACAGAGAGAGAGAGACAGAGAGGTGAACAGTTTGGATCGAGAGTCGAGATTGATTGATTGATTTTTTACTTTTTACTTGTTTGTTTGAGACTTTACCTGCCGCTTGCTTCCGGAACGCCCAAGCATGAATGATTTGAAACTACTCTTGTCAGCTTTCCTAAAATCACCTTCAACTAACGGCGCGTAGAAGTATTTTACAAGCAAACTTAAAAATCCTCATAATTTTTTTTTTTTTTTTTTAAATTCTAAGATCTACTGTTATAATATTAATCTATTTGAAATATCAATTTATTCCGATAATAAATAACACCTCATCCTCCTAATTTGATTGAAGAACTGATTAACTCTCGTAAGTTATACATATTAATAAAAACTTTTTTTATTAATAAAATAAAAATAATAAAATACCACAACCACATTTATTATATATAATAAGTTTTTTAATGGATAATCACATTTATATTTTTTAAAGTACTTTTTATAAAAACATATCTTAATATTTAAAACGTATCATTTGTCCTTCCAATATTTTATTATATAATATTAAATATATCAATTCAAATATCTTAAAACATTAATACTTTGAAATTTTTTAAGAAAAAATATTATAAAAAATGAAAAAAATATTATGTTAAAAATATAATGATAAATAACAATATAAAAAAATAATATAAAGTTAAAAAATTAAATATAATGTTGAAATAATATATAGAATTTTTTTTCACAAAAATATTTTTTTGTTCTAAAAAATATGCCAATTGTTTTTTGAGATTTTATTATATAGTTTTATTTTATATATATATATATTCATTTAATATTTTAAAATATTAAAAACAAATTATTAATTCTAAATATCTTAAAAAATGAAACTATAATATATATTTTTTTCATTTATATATTCTTTAATATAAATATTAAAAAAATATTTCTTATATAAATATTTAATATTTATTTTTTAAAAAATTAAATTTTAAATTATCTATTAATTAAAAAGCTTACTCTACAAAATAAATATCGTTTTGATGTTTTATTATTTTTAATTGATCAAAATTTTTTTTTATTTAATGGTACGAGAGGTTTCTACCAATATTTATAAATTATAGAAACTAATAAGTTCTTTAATAAGATCATATATTTTATTTATTATAAGATAAATTGATATTTTAACGAATAAATAAAAGGGTTTTATGTGATTAATAAAATCTATCAAGTTGTATTTGTTCATAAAACCTGTCAAGGGGCATTGTAAAAACAGCTAACCACAAGAGGTCCATAATTTTTCCTTTATATATATATAACAGCTTTAAAAATATCTTTAAAATAAAAAACCAGAATACACCTTTAATTCACAATGTATTTTCCTACGAAGCAGCCATCGATCAAGTGCGTTTGTGGTAGGAGAACATTTATTATTATTAACAAATTAATAAACTCATTTTTTCATTCAACTCAATTGAATTAAATTAAATTAAATTATCCAAAAGACAATCCCAAAATTAACATATTCAAAAGAACTTAATGTATCATTTAACTAAAACACAATTAAACAATACTCTACATCCTTAAATTTTTATTCCAAATCTCATCCCAAATGGACTCAAATGATATAATATATCTTAATATTAAGTATATTAAGTCCACGGCCTTGACTGGATTTCACACAATTCAATTTATCTTAAATTTTGAAACTGAGTTGGTCTTAGCTTCACTTAAGCATTACCTATCATCCATTATTTTGTGTAATTCATGCAAACATTTAGACAGGAAGAAGAAATTGCAGGTACCATAATATTTTTTTTATTATTAAACACTTGCAGATTATACTTGGGCATTAGTCCTATTTTATTAATCAGAAGCAATAAAATAAAAGTCCTGAACACTTTCAATGGTAATGATAACCAGCTTCAGTGACATGACAACTTGGGCATTAGTCCTATGCGAATAAGAGTCGTCCACTCTGCGCTAAGATCTACCAGCAGTTTGCTCATTCCGTCGCTTTGCCTTTTCGTCGGCTGCTACTCCCAGTTTCCAAGAGGTAACAAACCATAGAATCAACATCATCCCCAAATATGCTGTAAGCCTCTATCACTTGCAGATAGCTAAATCCCATTGATAGCACCATCTGCATACTACTGCTGAGAACAGTCTCTTGCATACTGCACTCTCTCCCACCTTCCAACTTGGTCTCGCTACATGATGATCCTATATGCAAAGTGAGGTTCGTACTATCAACAACAGTCTACTGATAAATTTATGCTATATAGCAGAAAACAGCTGAATCATGTATCTCTACGCTGGCATGGAAAAATCTAAGGAGGCACCAAGAAAGTTATTGGAAATAATGGAAAAATATGAGACCAAATAATATTTCCTCCACATGCTTTAGTTCTACCAGTCCCAAGAAACTAAACAAGTCCTCAGTTAGATTCACCGAGTGGAATTGAAATTCTAATCCTAAATTTAAAAAAAAAAAAAAACTCACTTGCTCCAGAAGATGATGGTTCAGCCCCTGAAGTAGATGATTCTTTACGGCCTATTAGCTTGAACTTGTCACTAGCAAGATACTCAGCTCGAGAAACTTCCATCACCATGCACTCCATTGCTTTTTCTGTAAGCTCAAGATCAGAGTAAAATCGGCCCTCAGCTAGAAGTGCCTGTCATTATGAAAAGATCGTGAAAAATATAGAAATGCAGTTAATAACTAATAAATTCAAATCCTGAGCATAAAAATAGACACTTGCATTATCAATCTGTTGATCTTGTTGAGCTTTAATGGCAGCCTTGACTTGATCTTTGTCCACATTTGTCTGAATACAAAGCACGGTTATAGAGTCAGCTAACATGAACCGGTTAGCAACTTTAGTGCATTTAAACCTAATGCTAAATCAGAGCACAAGGCAAAACAAACCCAAACAAGCAATCAGCAAATTCTCCAACATATTTGATATTGGGTGTCCAGTAATGACCATGGGAATTTTTTTTTTTTTTTTTTAAAAAGAATGTTAGTGTTTCTTCAACACCCAACAATGGTCAGAATGATTGAAAAAAAAAAAAAAAAAAAAAAAGCCCTACCAATTTTCACTCAAAATAATACTTTAAAGAAGAAAGATGACNTAATAATTATTTAAAAAAAAAAAAAAAAAAAAAAAGCCCTACCAATTTTCACTCAAAATAATACTTTAAAGAAGAAAGATGACTACATTCACATAAGGAGGCCATTCCATAAACTTATGTACACTGAGTTTATCCGAAAAAGATCCCACCCCTCTCCATTTCTCACATCTTTTCTTCATGAACCAAAACCTAAACTAGCTCCTTAAATCTCAAATTTTAATTTTAGTTTTTCCAATATGAAGTGAATTAATCCCATGAGTTACAAGAATATAGTCGCCAAACTAAAATTATAACTGAACCAAAACCAAGAAAAGAAAAGCTTTAGGCAAATAGACATACCCCTCGAAGACAACTGAATCCAAGTCCTGCACCAATTGTCAAACGGCGTGGGTCAATGAGCGAGTTATAGTGATTCCCATGATGATAACTAAGACGTATGGGAGGTGTGTCAGTATTGTAGCTTCCATGAAATATGTTGATGGGTTCTGCATAGGTAATTTATGTCAGAAAGAAACATGCAACAAACAGCAAAATAATTCAGAAGTCATATTTAAACCATCATTCATCCTAAATAAACCAGCACCTGTGGTATAGGAATAAATATGAATAGGCCGATTATACATTTCAGATAAGGCTTGAATCTCCACATTGTTTCCATATACCTGCACGCAGGACAAAAGTGATATAGTTTCAGCAAGTACAGGGATATTAAAAAAAAAAAAAGCTCAGGCAGATGCTAGACTATCACAATTCATGTTAGAACTCTTGCAGGATCCCTTATGTCACTCAACTTCTGAAAATTATTTGTCAATAACTTCTTTAATTGCCTGGACAGAATCATTGTATTTAGTTAATTGACATGGCAAGGGAAGAAAGATTAAAAAATTAAGGAAAAGTAGAGTACAACTATATCAAACTCCATCTAAAGAATGATGCATTTAGGAGTGATATTGTACAAAGTGTTGTGAGAAAGTGCGTTTAGAAAAAGCATAAATAAAATGTTACCTTGATAGCATTTAAGTGTTTTTCTAACCCAACTTGAGATCTCAAAAAAAAAAAAAAAAATGCATCAATTGCTTCTCCAGAAAGCTTTACTGGTGTTTTTTTTTTTTTTTTTGGTT
>JANLJB010005760.1:7288-41546 GCA_026212285.1 Bursera cuneata
AAGCACATCCATTTCCACCTGAAATCCATCAAGTTGCATCTGAAGAGATGTTTAGATCATGATTACCATTCATGCACTCTCCTGAATTTACATATGATTCTTGTTCAAGCTTTCCTTATCAATTTATTTCAACATCTATTGATATATAGACTTTAGTATTTATGGAGGCTTACTATTTATTTAGAGTAATATTTCTTTTCTCAAAATTTTATCAATCAAGTTGTCATTATTGACCACCCCTACCTTTGTCTCATCACTTTAAATCTCTATGTTTGCTCTTCTTAATTTATATAAATTTTCATACTTAATATTGTTTAGTTTATAAAAAAAAAAAAAAATTAGTTAAATTTTATTTTCTTTAATTTTCCTCTTTCCATATTTAATTTTAAAATTTTTTTTTTCATTTATATAGCCTTTAAATATGATAGTTTATTATTAAATTACAAGTTATTTTATTACATTTTCGACTAATTTTAGAATTTATAGACTTTATTTTTCTTTTAATTATCAAATATATTTAAGATCTATATTATCTTTACTTGGTTTTACCATTCTTTTTTTTTCTTCATATTTTCTTTTAAAATTCTTGTGAATCTTCAAAAAAAAAACTAAAATTATACTATATTTAAAAAAATAATAATATTTTCAAAAATTTAGATATGATAGCTATAAATTTATAAATAAATAAATATATATATATATATATATATATATATATATATATATATATATTTTTTTTTGNTTTTTTTTTTTTTTTTTTTTTTTTTTTTTTTTTTTTTTTGATATTAGTTGACAAGTAATCATAACATTTAAAATTTTTGAAAGATATTATTATTTTTTAATTGTCCTTTATAATTTTAATTATTTTTAAAATTCGCGTTGGTCCCTTCTTTATATATTCTCTTTCACACTTCATGCGTAGCTACTGAGGAGCCTGTGGATTATTCTTACGAAAGTCTCTCCTCCCAATTGAAAGCTCGGAGGAAGCCAAGTATCTGCATATATATATATACATGTGTGTGTGTGTGTAAAATCCTTTGTCATGTGAAAATATGGTATTTAGAAAACTGCGATTATTCCTCTTTTTGCTCTTCGTTGATCACCTTCATCTTCCTCCTGCATCTCCACTTTCCCAAAAAACTCCCGTCGTTGCAGGTATTTTTCTTAGCTTTATCTTCTTTCTTTAAGTTTAATTCTTGGACAAAGCTTGATATTTCTCTTTGCTCAATCATATATTATTCTAAGCATATAATAAGGAAAATTCGATGAATAGATCATGTATATGATTTCTTCTTATTAGTTTTTTTTACCCAATCCCATTTGGATCAAAATCTAGTTTTTCAAATTTTCAGAAATGATGATCATCAATACTAACTTACTAGAAATCAATCTCCTATCTATCTTCTGTTACCAATTTTTACATTTATTTCTCAATTTTAAATATTAAACTCTAACTATATTATGTCAAATATAAACTGGGAAAGATCTAGGCTTAATTATCATTCATTCTTTACTTTTTTTAATTTATTGAAATATTAGAAAAAGTAGTACATTCTAATAATCAAATCTTATAAAAAAGAGAATGAGAAAAGAATTATTCCAACCGCCAAAGGATTACTCTTTTCAAAGCAATACGTGATAAAAATGCTTTCTTGTGGATGCAGCATCGAAGCTTCTTGTTTTTAGAAAAGAAATTCTCACCTTTTACTCCTTTAGTGGTGGTAGTGTGAAATTCGACTTTTGCTCTCAACTATGCAACAAAATTGGGCCTTAATTAGCCCATTCATCAAAATTGGGCCTTACGAGCCCATTCTAAGTTCCTATCTCATGAACGATACTTGTGTTCTGTAGACTTTGATAATCAGCAACAAACTGTTAAACGAGAAAGAGTGACAGAAAATTTGTCATCGAAAGAGAGAGTCAAAATCATATCTGTGAATAGGCGTGGAGGTGGAGGTCATGGAGGAGGTGGGGGTAATGGAGCCGCTGGCGGTCATGGCGGGGAAGGAGCACACGGCAGTGCAGGTGAGGGCAGTGGCCAACAGCATGGTAATGGGAAGAAATCACCATTCTTGCCAGGTGGAGCTGTAATTCCTCTGTATGCAGCTGGTGGAGCTGGCAACCACCGTAACGATAACAGCCATCATGGTTCCAATGGTGCTGGCCCCAGATATTGTGACCTGAATTACTTGGTTTTAACTACTCTAATTTCTCTTGGTGCTTTTGCATATTTTATTTAAGTAGTGTCACAGTTTTAGCCTGATTAACGACCATCTCAATCATGCAAAAATTTTGGCTTCGGTCCCAGGTTCAATATTACTGCTTGATACCCCTTATATGTTAAGTTGCTTCGACTTCTGGGATTAATTTATTCTGCAACAATTATCAAAGAGAGAGATGGATTGAAACTTAAATATATGTATATGATCTTTGTATTGTATAGAACTTTTTTTTTTTTTTTAAATAAGAATTTAAGAGTGTTTGTCGATTTGATAATAATATATGTGAGTTTCATGTAATTGATTTCAATCTAATATTATTTTTCTGTAACGATTGAGTTGATTTTGTTATAGCAGGTGACAATGACATAGCAATGTTTTATTATATATCAAATAATATATTTTTAATTTATCTTAAAAAAATTCATTACTTATTATTTTTATACAATTTATCTATCTTTTATATTATCTTTGAATTAACAATTTTCATCGTATTATCATAAAAAAAAAAACATATATTTAATTAAAAACCTATAATGTGGCAGATGAGCAAACATGTTATATTATATGTCATATCAATCGAGACAAAAACTTTATAAGTATTATATTACTTCTTTACTGATATTTATTTATGATAATTTTAATAAATTATTATTAGTGGTTATAGATATTTATAAACAATCAGAATTATATAAATTTTTTAATGCTAGTCTGATAATATTATTATATTAATTTCAATATTAGGATCTCAAATTTAAGGATTGAATTTAAAAATAATTATAATAATTAAAAAAATGAAAAATTTCGAATATTGTAAGTTGACTTTCTTAAAAAGAATTAAAATACAGGTTTATAACAATTCATTCATTAAATAAAAAAGGATCATAATATACATATTAAATTTAAGGATTTTATTTAAAAATAATTATAATAATTAAAAAACATGAAAAAATTTTGATATTGTAAGTTGACTTTTTTCAAAAGAATTAAAATACAGGTTTATAATAACTCGTTCGTGAAATAAAAAAAATGATCATAATATACACATTAAATTTAAAGATTGTATTTAAAAATAATTATAATAATTAAAAAACATGAAAATTTTTGATACTGTAAGTTGACTTTATTCAAAAGAATTAAAATACAGATTTATAATAATTCGTTCGTCGAATAGAAAAATGATCAATAATGTAAATATTTTAATTGTGTATCCTATGATCATTCTATTCTAAAGGTAGCAAGGTGCCACGTGTATTCTACTGAGGTTAGTGTACACTCTCTATCCCACTGGCTCCAATCAAAACCCAGCTATTGAACGGTTTTTGATCACGCAATGCGACCGCGTTTGACACGTGTAAAGTATTTCTACAGTATTTTCAAACAACTCTCATTACCAAAATTACCCTCCAAAAGCGCACCAAATTACAAATACAATAAGGGAATTATGGTCATTTCACTTGTCCACTTCCAGCAAAACCCCGCTTCGCCATCCGTCTTGTCTACATTTTAATCGTAATCCAGTCCACCCAAGTCCAGTGCAGACTGCATAGGAAGAAGAGAGTAATTCTCATCCAATTTCATGGGCAAAAAGGTAAAATGGAGCTGGAGCTCCGCTTTCGCTGGAGCTGCGGTGGCTGCTGCAGCGACGGCTCTAATCAACGCCAAGCCAAAGGATCCTACATTCCACTTGATTTCAATCAAACTCACTTCCTTCAAGCTGAAGCTGCCAATCGCCGACGCCGAGCTCATCCTAACCATACACGTCACCAACCCCAACATTACGCCCATCAACTACTCCTCCACCACCATGTCGATCTTCTACGAGGGCTCGCTCTTGGGTTCAGCTCCAGTCAAGGCCGGCTGCCAGCGGGCTAGGTCCTGCCAGATGCTGCAGATCCCGGCTCGGCTGGACGGGCTCGAGCTCACACACCATGCCACTAAGTTTTTGGCTGACGTGGCTAAAAGAGAGATGGCGCTTGATGCTAAGGTGGATATTGCGGGAACGGCCAAGGTGCTGTGGTGGGATCATAAGTTCAAGGTACACGTGGACAGTCATCTGACCGTTGATCCTGTGTTTCTAGATATCATCGAGCAAGAAAATAAGTCGCAATTGGAGCTTTTCCTCACCTGAGATAATTGTATTGTACGGTTACATTTTAGATTCAAGCATGAACTGATTTTTTTTTTTTTTTCTCTGTTGGTTATTAAAAATTCTATCAGAAGAATTAATTTCTCTGAGTGATGATCACTTGTGTTGATTGTGACCTTATTGAAAAAAGTACATATATATACATCAATAATATGAATACATATCATGATTAATATCTTGATTTATTTTATAATTTTATATTTTAACCACTGGATTAAATAAATTGATTTATTTGATTCATGACTAAATTTAAAATAAAAACATTCCAATTTATAGTTAGAATCTAATAGGCTAATAACAATATCACTTTATATATATATATATAAACTCAAATTAAACTCAAATTCTTAAGCTAATACATTGTTAATCAACATAATTATTTACATATAGGCTTTCTCAAATTAGGGTTAAAATCTATATACATATATAAAGTGTGATATTTAAGTTGTTTGAAAAATATGCATGAAGACCAATATTTTATGATTCTCTCTGTAACCTAATATATAACATAAAAGTTGTGCAGTTCTTTACCATGCATGATTATTAACTTTATATATGGTAGTTGAATAGACAATACTGATTATAAAATATTTAATAACCTTAAGGATTATTAACTTGATATGCGTTTTTACTTTATTAGATGCATGATTACTAACCTGGTAGGGAAGTCAAAAAGACAGTAGTTTTAGAAAATAAAATATCTAAATTTTGAAAAGAAATAAGATATGGGAGAAAATTACATAAAAAATATAATCCACGAAATGGATACTAAAAAATTAAAAATTGGCTTTCAATAAGGGGAAAACAGGCAACCAAGAGGAGGGTTAGGGGTCAAGGGAGAGAAACTACGTAGAAGGGATGGAAAACTACGGTATAATTGTGGTAATGGGTCAAAGAGTTTTTAGTTATTTCTTTTATAAATTTTTTTTTTATAAATATATAGCTTCATTAATGGTCAATCATGCAATCTAAATATTAGTTGTTTCAAGCTTTTTAATCACTAAAGAATACATAACTTAATAACAATATGAAATGAAATTATTCAACTTAAAAAGTATTTTTATATAAATGTGGGTTTGTATTTTTATATATAAAGTTAGTTTTCCAGTTTCGATGTATGTGGAAATTAACTTTTAATTTAAGTTAAATAGCAATATGAAAACCTAAAATTTATGATTAATATTCTTAATCAGATTATACTTATTTTAGCTCCGTTTTTGAGATCAAGGGATTTCTAATATATATTTTCTTATAATAGTTTTTTTTTTTCTGCTATAAAATTCAGAAAGTTAAAGAGAAGGCAGATGGTACCCCAAGGCGGCGGGGTGACGACGATCGATGAGAAAATATTTGAAAAAATAGTCTAACAATCTGAATGTTCAATAATTAATTTTTGTATGTGAAGATTCCCAATAGCAAAATTTGGTGGAATTATTTTTGAGTCCTATTTATTGTTTTATTTCAGTTAGATATGTTTCTTCACTTACTAATCCATGAAGGATTAGAATCCTCAATATTTCTTGTTGTGACAGTAACAACATAAAAAAAATCTTATCACACACTTTTATCCTTCATATTTTCTTCCATCAGAGACCAATGTCCATCTTTGGATTTTAATTAATTGATTTTTTCGAAGGAAGAAATCCAGACTTATACAGATTGAGATATTTTTTCAAAAAAAAAATACTCAAAATCTTAATATAAATTATTAATCATAGGATTTATTTCATATCATTTAATGATTATGATCTAAAATCAAAATATTGCATTTAACTATCTTAACTCATCAGCATCCTATACTATTGAAATAAGATAAATAGTTAAAAATTAATTTGTGTCAAGATTTTAAATATATATTAAAAAATTTAAGACTGTCAATAAATATGCATGAAGCCACCAGCTATTTCATGGCTCTCTCCACTATAACCTAACATATTACATACAAATTGTGTGAATTATGATTTTTAACTTTATATGATAGTCAAAAAGACACTTGAAAATAAAATATTTGATAACCTAAGGTAAATGTGTTTTTACGGTGTATCATTATTAACTTATGATAGTGTTAGCTTGAAAATAAAATGTTTGAAATACAAATTAGATATTGGAGAAAATTATAAAAAAGAAATCATCTACGATAAATATTAAAAACATGATAGAAATTTATATTTTCAGAGTTAATGATGGTTGAATATTATGATAAAGAATATATCTAAAATGTAGAATTTTTAGTTATTATATGTCTTTATTATAGATTTGTATAATAGCTAGCAAATGGTAGCTAGCATCAAGAAAGTCATATTGAACTGCTGATTAAAAATTATCCCGTAGATATTGAATAAAATTATATGATGTTATAATACAAATGAACATATAATATTTGTTGAAGGCAAAACTTGCTATAGAATATCAATTATTTGAATTTTATAGAGATGAATTTTTTTATATCTAATATATATTAACATTATCGTAAATTACAAAATTTCAATCCATTTATGTTTGTTTTCAATCAGAAAACATAGCTTATTGAGGGATCATTTTTTTCGTCTAAGTATCTAGACACTTCTTTAAAAATAAAACATTAGCATGTGTATATTTGGTGCACTTGTAACTTTTTTTTTATTTAAGTATTATTTCAAAAGTGATATAAAATAAACATGTAATTTACTGTAGCTTGATATATTTGTATGTCCATAACCACATAACATTTATCATGATAAAATGTGCTGAGAGTTCATTCAAATTTTGAAACAGCTACTGGCCCTTCCAAAAGACAAAATGTCTAAAAGCACCAACGAATTCCACCATATAAATTTGAAAACCATTATATTATATGTTTTTTATTTTTTTTTATTTTTCAATAGTAAATGTTATGAAATTGAATAGAGTTACGTGATACTACAAAAATATATAAAATTCGTTAGAAGCCAATTGATGATAAATCATGAGATATGACTATTAACATTACTTGGATTGTGAATTTGTGAGCATCAAATCCTATGAAGAAAAATAATTATTATATTTTTGTTTATGATTTTTTTGTTTTTCTTTTCAAAATTAAGTAAAAATATACTTTGATTTTGAATTTTAAAGATAATATATAGTTGATATTTATTTGAAATCCATTGATAAATATATATGTTTCTAAAAAAAACTAAAAAATAAATACAAACCAAACCTTGAAAAGTTTTGGAAAATGAGCTCTCTCTCTAGGAACCCTTTGAAGAGCTGTATTTGTTAGGCCTTTAAGTGGTTAATCTGATCGATTTGAGCAATGTGAATCCAAGGGCTCACATGCAAATATAAAAAAATAAAATAAAATTAGAAATTAAGCTCTCCTACGGAGTCTGGTACTTAATTCTTGTACCTAGACGCTTGACTATAAAAGAATTTGATCAGTGATAAACTTTTACTGAAAATATGTTAAAAAATTTGGGTTGATGCCAATAAAATAAACTTCGATTAAATCCAATATAATCTTGAAAATACTACTAAGTACAACTCAAACAACTAACCTGATTGAAAGTGGTAATACGTAATAAATCATAGGTTTGGCATCAATTATTTACATTCACGAATGAAGAGATAAATCTACTAGATCATAAATATAAAAGATACAAGAGTACAAGAGATCACACACCAAACCTGATGTTCAACCCATTATCCAATATTGAAACTATTCCCCATTTACCGTTTCCGCTGCTCAATCCTGATGTTTCTACGTCTCTTTCTTCTCTCTTTTCACATCGGAGTTATCTTTAAATATTTAATTTGAAATGGATTGTGATATTCAAATAATAATAAAAAAAAAGTGATGACTTGTTTTTCAGTTTTATTAATGCAGGTGAAAATTTACAAATAAACAAATTTAACAAAAATTTTAGGATGGGGAGAAATGCCTAACAAGTTACAATTTATACTGAAATGCCACAAAATAGTGTGCATGAAATGCTACAAATATTGTTAATTTAAAAATAAGTTAAAATCAAGCATATTTGTTATCTTTACTGGACAACATTATTTCATAGAATTTATTTAAAATTATTCTTTACACTCAAACTCCCTTAAATTTATACTATCGTTAAATATGTATGAAGTGCTTGTAGAAATTATCGAGTAATAAGATATAAAAAAGAAGACCTACAATTTTGTGAACAATGCAAAGTTTAATTTGTTGATTCTCGGATACGAAGATATCAAATGGCTATTAGTTTTCTTTTCGATCTCTACGTATTTTAATGCTCCACCAAAAAGTGCAAACCTATAGCTACAGAAGTAGGAATAATGGCACCAAAAATAATATCATTTCCATAAAATAGAGATTCATAAACAGGTTCACACGAATATGGCATCATTTCATTAAGGGTAGGTTCGAATAACTAACAAAAAAAAATTAATTATAAGCAACGCAGGCTTCTATTCAATCAATTCAATTGCAACCAAATGATGATGCTGCCACTCACGCTAATGCCTTCACCATCTTTTTAGATTTTTAATGGAGCCGGCTATTAACATTTTTTTTAATTAACTCAAAATCTACAAAATTCTTCATTAATTGCAATTTGGCATGTGTTTGACTACTAATTGGCTGGCTTTATTTGTTTATCAATTATGACTAAAATAATATTTTTATGCATTGTTGGCTAAAAAATATTCAGCAACTTAAACATGTAAATATACACAAAGCTATTCAAGAATAACTAGCTAAAAAAAAATTCACTAATTTGAACATGTAAATATACACAAAGCTATTCAAGAATAAGTAACCAAAAAAAAAAAAAAAAGATTTACTTCAACTTAGATTTGAGTGTATTATGTTTTCAAGACTAAAGCTAACCATAGTTTTTTAGCTCAGTTAAACTTGAGATAGATTCCGGGAGAAAATTTTAAAAATGTTAGCAATATGTGATTACATTCACAACCTACACATAATATTATCATTTATCACTATGAATGTAACACAAGTAAACTCTTCACTGAAATCAATTGTTAATTCCCTCAGCCTTAAAGACAGAAAGCGAGCTATAATCATTAAGAAGCTAATGTTACAATTTAAAACATTTGGCACGAAATCAGTTGTTAGATTTTATTGAGTATCGTTTTACATTGCTTAAAGATGTGAGTTTTGACCTCCTTATAAGACTAAGCAATCCTTACTTTATGACAACTAGTTTTCATAAGTTGAGTTTGGCTTAGAGTTTATAATTCATGGGCATACAAACAAATCTCCTTCTAATAATTCTCCCCATATCTAAACGTTTCTGGATGGCCAAACACTAATCTGCATTAAAATTAATTTTCCATTTAAGTTAAAAAAAGAAAAAGAAAAAAAAATCGATAGCTTTCTTAATATTTATTTCCTAAAAATACAAATCACAGAAGAAAGTAACTCTAAAGTAAAAGAAAGGGAGGATCAGTAGACCAAAAGAAAGGCTCAAAGTGGTGGTTATGTGAGCCACGATGTAGAAGAGTTTGGTAGAAATACAGTATAACCCCACCAACCCACTTTGCTTGTGCGTATATAAAATTAGTAGAAATCTGAGTTCTCAAGTTTGCTCAATTTCCGGTTAGAAAAGAAGGAAAATAATTATTTGATGTTTGACGTTGAATTCTAGTTAAAAAAAAAAAAAAAATCATCTTCTCGACTAATCAGAATCCACACGGTTTAGCACCAAAGCGAAGGCCAAGACAACTTAGTATCATTAAATTATTAATTAATGACGAATGCAGGCTTCAATTCAATCAATTCCAACCAGATGATGATGCTACTACTCACGCCAGTGCCTCCACGATTTCTTTCGGATCTCTAATGGACATGTCTTCTTAACTCATAAATCTTCAATTCTTTGTTGAAAAGTATTCAATTATATATTGTTTTTTCGAATTTGTATTAAAATTCGTATTAAACGATCTCAATCCTATATATATAATGTCTCTAACATGCAAATTTAGACACAAAATATACATGTGGCAAATTTTGACTAGACACAATATTGAAAGAATTTGCATTTTTAAATATTTAATTTTTTTTTATGTCAGAGACAGAAAAATTTAACAAAATAAAAGTGTATGAGAGTCTTGATAGATAGCATTTATAAGACAAACACCTAAACAAGTTACAAGAGAATGTGCACTATACTGCTGCATATGTGCACCTATCATCTGATATTCAAGATGGCACAAAATATTATAAAGCATAAAATTAATTAAAATGATCTTTCACATAATCACATCTCAAACTTCTCTACTTGTTAGAAAATGTCTGTTTCTACCACAAAAGCTAGTTTATAAGTGGAGGTTTACCTTCACCTTATATATGTAACCTAACCATCCTTTCCAACAGATGTAAGATTATCTAACACATTTCCTCACATGCAGCATACTCACTCGACAATATCAGTACTCTTAAGCTTACGTAGATAGAACCCGACCCATCTTTTAGAAGACTCGGTTCTGCTACTAATGTTAAAAAAGTCCTAACTCCACCACATATATAAGTATTTATAAAATATTAATAAATAGTCATGGGATTTTCAAAACCATTTTTTTGATAAAAATTATAATGCGTGAAAATTACCCTCCTATATATATTTATATATATAAGTATCTGTAATTTTCTCATTATTAAAATACTTTCCCTAGACAAATGAAATATAAGACGGAAGCATATGCAAATAAACTTTCTATTAAGGTTTAACAAAAAAAAAATAAAATTGATGAGATTCATAGTATTCAGTTCCTAAAATTGCAAATCCATCTAACAATAAAAGAGGAATAGTGAAGTAAAACAAGGCTCAAAGTGGTGGGCGTGTGAGCCACGATGCAGTAGGAGAGTTTGGCAGAAATACAGTACCCACTTAGCTAGCTTTTCTGTATAAATAAATATATAAAATTAGTAAAATCTGAGTTCTCAAGTTTCCTCAAATTTCGGTTCGAAATTAAAGGAAAGAAATAATTAGTTGATGTTGACGTTGAATTTTCTAATTTCTTTGTTTTGTTTTGTTTTGTTTAATCATCTTATTCTCTGATCAGAATCCACCATCGTTTTGCCATTGCCTACTCAAACGACTCTCATCGTATTCTTTTTTTATATAAATTTTGGCAACGAAGCAAAGCCCAATTAATTATGAGCAACGCAGGCTTCAATTCAATCAATTCAATTCCAACCAAATGATGATGCTACCACTCACGCTAATGCCTTCACCATCTTTTTAGATTTTTAATGGAGCCGGCTATTGACATTTTTTTTGTTAATTAACTCAAAATCTTCAAATTCTTCATTAATTGCAATTTGGCATATTTGACTAATATTTGGCTAGGCTTTATTTGTTCATAAATTATGACTAAAATAATATTTTTGTCAAATTATCAAATTAATTAAACTTTTCTCAGTAATACCAATGATCTAGTAATAGAAAATTGTTGAACTTTTTTTTAGAACAATTATTTTAATAATGGGTAAAGATTTTGGAATAATATAATATTTCATACTTCAGCATTATCATGTAAAATAAAAAAAATAAAAAAAAAAAGAACTATTGAATAATAGTAGAGAAACAATATCAAGTTATGAACTCAGCTGGTATGGAAGATAATTCATTTTGTTCATGAATGAAGAAGAAAAAAAACAAAATATCTGATTTTACTTACCATAACCCAGAACCAGTTTTTACAGCAAAACCTTCCCTTATTCTTCTCAATGGCTGCTTCAACTCCTAAGCTTCTCAGATTATTAATATCTGTTGCAAAGATTTTCTAGATTTTTAAAGGCTAGAATTGAGAAAATCTTCCAACTGAAGCTCCCCCATTTTATGATTGTGGTAACCAGATGCCAATTGAATTTCATTATTAATTGCACTTCCATTGATATACCATTATAGCATGGTAATAATATCGTTGGTTTGGTGTTCATTGATTTTTGCTTTATTTACAATAATAATAATAATAATAATAATAATGGATCCAATGTTATGTATATAAGCATTAATTAAACATTGTGGAAACCATAACTGTTCATCTACACATTTTTAAAAATAATAAATAAATAATTCCCACTTTTTAAAACCAAAAGTAATTTCAATAATTATTTATCAGAAACAGTTTTTAATATTAAAAAAAGGAACTACACAAAATAATAATATCAATGCATTTTCAAATATTAATTTCATCAGATATCATACCATTATTTTGATTATTCTCCAGTAATATCATATAAAATAAAATAAAAAGGATTGTAATTTTTATTTGTTATATATATGTATATATTGAAATAATAAAAATTGGGAAAGAAAATAAAGATAAATTTTATTATTTAAGCCTGTATAAGGAAACATAGAAAAGTGGATTTATTTCCCACCAAATCGTTGTCTTGTGTGTCTGATTTTGCTTGTTCAACGCTCAAAAACAAAATAAAATAAAATAAAATAAAATAAACCCAGTTAATGATTCTCACGTCCCACTCTCTTTTCTTCAATCCAACTCCAATCCAAATCTCTGCAACACTCGCAACAAATCTTTGAGTTTTTTTTTTTTTTTTTTTTTTTTTTTTTTTTTTTTTTATTTTAATTTAAAGAANCAAAAAATTTTTTTTTTTTTTTTTTTTTTTTTTTTTTTTTTTTTTTTTTTTTATAATTTAATTTCAAGAATAACGTCTCTTTCCATTTGCCTGTCATGACCGAGGTTCTTCATTTCCCTTCATCTCCAACCACTACTCCTTCTTCTTCTTCTTCTTCTTCCTCATCCTGCGCACCCCCTACCTGCTTATCCTGCGCACCCCACTCTCTACTCCTTCGCGATGCTGAGGCCAATCCTGTGGTGACTGACTGTGACCCTGAAGGGGAGGACAAGGACAGGGACTCCGATCAGCTGTCTGTTCTCACTCTGCTAGTCACCATTTTCAGGAAATCTTTGGTTTCTTGTAAGAGTGACAGGAGAGAGCTCTGTGCTATGGAGATCAGCTGGCCTACCAACGTCCGACACGTGGCGCACGTCACCTTCGATAGGTTCAATGGCTTCTTGGGCTTGCCTGTTGAGTTCGAACCTGAAGTTCCCAGGAGAGCCCCCAGCGCCAGGTACATTGTGCTTTTCAATTGATTGAATTGCTAATTTTGAATTTTAAAGTTGGTTATTTGATTGAATTATGAGTGAAACATGTTAAATTGGTTTATTTCTTCCTATTGTTGTTAATAGGACTGCGAATGTGGTCATTTTGGGGTTCAATTGGTTTATTGAATTCAGAAATCATCAAAAAAAAAAAAAAATTGTTTTTAATTTGGTGTTTTGAATAATTGGAACTGTCAACGTTATTTCTAAATNAATTGGTTTATTGAATTCAGAAATCATCAAAAAAAAAAAAAATTGTTTTTAATTTGGTGTTTTGAATAATTGGAACTGTCAACGTTATTTCTAAATTTAACTGGTGGTTTGATTTTTTCTTCATTTTTTTACTGTGTGTTAGCTAATGCATGGCAAATTATGAAATTTGTGATTTTTGTGTTAGATTAATGAGATGTTCTTTCTTTTGAAGCTATAATACTTGATGCAATTCTTGAATTTGTTGCATTTATATGTGGATGCTGATTTTTTTCCTGTTGGAATATCCAATTTGTGATTTTGTTGCCTTTAGTCGTTTTCTCTTTGTTTTTTTTTTTTTTTTTTGTTTATTAGTAAAAACTGAAATTGGTTATATCAAATTCATCTTGAATATGACTCCATTGCTGTCAGAAATAATTTTGTTTCAAGCATGTATTAAATATTTTGTTTTGTTTTAAGGATGTTTTTGTATGTTTTTGATGGCTTAATATTGAGGAGATGGTATGTGCAACATATTATCTTTTAATGAATTATTTTCTATTGCCTTATTCTCCTTAGTTCTTGCATGGCTAAATGTATTTTTCCTCTTTTCTGTCTCTTCTTTTGTATCATGGTTGGTTTATCCTCGCAACTTGACAAAGAGGAGTTTGTTGATCCATTGATTTTTTAGGGCAGTCAATGCAGAATTTAACCAAATCTGTAGTTAACTCTTCTTATACAAATAGAAGTAAAACAACTCTTGTGGCTTGTCTCAAGTGTATGGCTGTTAGTTATCAGTTCTAATAATGTTGGATCCACCAGTTTTTCTTGTGATGTCCGTAATTGTAAGAGCCCCATTGATAGGCTCATGATTTTGAATGTGATACTGCTTCCAACCAGTTTTCTTAAACTCGTATTTGAAACACCGAGAAGTATGGTACTGTTTCATGTTTGTTTCTGCATGCAATAATGGTTTGGAGTTGCTTTATGCTTATATTTGGATTTTTGGGTATCAATGTCATTGTGTTGGAACATGTCTGGGCCTTCACTGAAAGTGAATTCCTGAACCAAATGAACTGCAATTTATTGTATCATGCAAGGTTTCCTTTACATGCTTGGGAGTCGGGACTATATTTTTCTTACATTTTTCTAGCTTTCCCAGTGGGGTATAGTAAGTATTGCCCCTCAACACACAACACACACACACACACACACGCAAAAAAAGGACTAGCTGCCAGTTTATCTGGCTTGGGCATAAATGTTTTGCAATTTTGAAGATGCAACATTTCACTAGAGTTTAGCTAATTCGTCTAACAGATTTGGCGATCAGTATGAGCTAAAATCAGTTGTTGCAGAATATTCAGTTCCCCTCCTTTTGAGTGAGGGTGGCAAAACCAGTTGATGGTTCATATTTGAGTTGTGTCAACCATTGAGTATATGTAGGTTTTGGTGACCTTGACATGCCCCGTCTTTATTAATCATGTCAAGAGCTCATATCCATATATGAACCATTCTTTAATCTAGTAACACAACGTAAGCTGTGTAACCTGTTTAATATATATGGATTGTGTTGATTTATTTGAAATAATGAAACCTATTTAACTCATTTAACATGTCCGATCCATCAACCCATTTATTGTGTTCAACACCTTTGCACCATTTCAACCATTTTTAACAATTACAACAATAAATAGTGAGTAAATGCTATACTTCTACAGTGACTATAAAAACTTAGGGTTTTCATATAAGGTTAAAGTCTAAAAACATTCAGTTTTATTCTTTATTTTAAAAAATAATGATTAAAAAAAAATCACTAGCATATTAAATAGACCATAAGTGGGTTCGGTTGTTGAAGGAGTTGATTGGACACGTTACGTAACTGTTTCATTAATTGGGTGTGTAGGTTAAGAGGCTTCAACCTTGACACGGTCCTTTTATTAAATGGGATAAGCTGGATTATATTATGACCTGGACCCATTTAAGCTCAATACTGTTCCACCAACTCTATGCCATGTTCATGGGGTACTGATGGGTCATGTCACAAATTGCCGTCCACTTTTAAGGCATCTACAGTCCATCTACATCTAGTCAAATGTACCAACATCATTAGTTTGTAATGCACATACATGCAGACATACATTTCAGTATGTGAATGTTAGATTCTGAGTGTAAATCAGCAATAGGATTAATTCTCTGTTAGAAAAATTGAGTGAATGTCAATCTATGTCAGCATCACTTTGATTAATAAACTTTTGCTAACTTGTAAAAACTTGGATGGAACCTGGAAGTAAATCTTGTATATTAAGTTATTTGTTTGACACAATATAATTCTGAACATTGAAGGCTCTTTGCTTTAAATTTAATATGCAGTGCCACTGTTTTTGGAGTTTCCACGGAATCTATGCAGTTGTCATATGACTCCAGAGGAAACAGTGTGCCAACAATACTGTTGCTAATGCAAAGACATTTGTATCTTCAAGGAGGCTTGCAGGTATCTCACCTTGTTATAATCTCGTCTCCTTGAAATCTTTCTTAACATATTTATGATAGTAATTGGAGAAGTTTTGTTTGGTTTAATCTCTGCTATGTTTCTATCTTACCCATATGATGGGGGCTTGTTATATTTTTTAATTTTTGGTTGAATTTGTTTCTAATTCTTTTTGGTCTTCTGTAAACATGAACTTTTGAATCCGTGAATGCAGGCAGAAGGGATTTTCAGAATAAATGCAGAAAATAGTCAGGAGGAGTATGTAAGAGACCAATTAAATAGAGGAGTGATACCAGATGGTGTCGATGTGCACTGTTTGGCAGGACTTATCAAGGTATATTGATGGAAGTTTACCTCTGGTAACTCTCCTTTTACATTTGTGATGTGACAAGTTTACCTTTGTTTACTCTTCTTTTACATTCATCATTTTTGCCTCATGTCCTTCTGCGATTCAGGGTTTGAACATTTTCAGGATTAGTTGGACTAGTTATCAATGAATTTTTAATTCATAAAAAGTGTCAGTTTTATATTGTGAAATGCTGCTGGTAATCATATTGAGCCAAATGCATGGAGCTAGTGGTTTTGCATAATGATTGCTCTTAAGATTCTAAACAATGCATTTGCACTTGGCCGCCTTTCCCTTTTGTTCCATTTGCATTTTCAATTATGTTTTGCTCTTAGGCTTTATGATATTTAAATATGAAGTGCTGGAAAATATCCCAAAAGATGTTCAATGTTAATCTGGATTTGATGACTCTACTATAAAAATTTGTGCGACAACTAATCAATTCCCCAAAATTAACTAATTGCATATCTTGAAGAAAGAACCAAGAAACAAATTCAATGCTTCATTCAATTACTCTTATGAAGTAAATAAAAATTGTGATAACATATTTGAACTACAGTCCTTGCATATATACTTCACTTTATATAAATATTTTGTGACAGAAATATAAAACAGAAGAATATGTGACCTAATTTCTGTTGGTATTTGTAGCTTTGATTTTAGATAAATGACAACAGATTTATCTATTGAATCTTCAGTTTTTTATTTCTTTTTTTAGTATTTAAAGTTTCTGTTGTTTTTTTGATATTTTTCATTAATTAAAGTTGTATCCCCTTATAAAACCTAGTTCCCTATATTTTTTTAATCAAATTTTTAGTATTTGAAATTTCAGTTTTCTTTGATATTTATCATTAACTAAAGGTGTATCCCTTTGTAAAATATAGTTCCCTATGTTTTTTATATCTAAAATTTTTAATTTGAAATTTCTGTTGTTTGTTTGATATTTATCATTAATTAAAGTTGTATCCCCTTATAAAACCTAGTTCCCTATGTTTTTTATGTATAAAATTTTCAAGTTTTAACTATCGCAAACATTTTCTAGTTTCAACTAACTTTAGACTTTCTCCCAAGTCTATCACTATGCTGTCACACCATTAGGATGCCTTGAACACCACCCCTTGCAATTGTTAATTTATTATGTACCATGATTTGCAGTTGCCCTTGATTCCATATAGATGCTACTGATTTTTGAGTAATCAGTTTAAGTGCACATGACAAGAAATGTCCTAGGAAATTGCATGGTTTATGAGAAAATAGCGCTTTGATGTAAGGATTCCTGACTCTTGATTTTTTTTGTGTGTGCAAGTGCATCCCCGTATAGCTCTTCAATGTAAGGTGCAGGAGACAAGAAATGCTCTAGGCAATTGCATGGTTTGTGAAAAAAGTTTCTTTGATGTAAAAATGCCCGACTTTCCTATTGATCTTCTCGTGTTTGCAAGTGCATCCCCAAATAGCGACACTGCATTTTTCTTGTTTACAAACTGGACTATTCTCATTTTTGTATCAAATATATCATATTGACTTGATTGTTTTTATTCTTAGGCTTGGTTTAGAGAACTCCCAACTGGGGTTCTGGATTCCTTATCACCTGAGCAGGTAATGCAATGCCAGACAGAAGAGGACTGTGCCGATCTTGCAAGGCTTCTACCCTCAACAGAAGCTTTTCTACTGGACTGGGCCATCAATCTGATGGCTGATGTTGTCCAACTAGAACATCTAAATAAGATGAATGCACGCAACATTGCAATGGTTTTTGCACCTAATATGACTCAGGTAGTTTCAATATGCTAGAAATGTCCCTCTAACAGTAAATGCACATTCAAAATTTATGGTTCAACGATTGGATCACGCTCTATTACCTGCCACCTTTACCAACCCAACAAAAGAAAGAAAGGAAAGAACTCTTAGATTTAACATGCGAGTAGGATCTGATACGGATAGGTTTCGTTTTACCAGGAAATTAAATAAGTCTCATATTGTTTTTTGTCTGGAGTTTTTTTATGTTATATATCTGTGTTTAAATGCAATGTAATAATGATATCAATTAACAAATTTTGAGTGGACCTCTGATTCTTCCTTGCTGATCCTGAATGATTTCCCCATCTTCCACAGAGATGGTTCTTCAAATGATTCTTAATTTATTTTGCCTATAGCAATGCATATGGAGTTTCTAATTTCTGGTAAAATGATAGTCTTCGATTACTTATTTTTTATTTCAGATGGCAGACCCTTTGACTGCATTGATGTATGCAGTTCAAGTTATGAACTTCCTCAAGACTCTAATATTAAGAACATTGCGAGAAAGAGGAGATTCTGTGCTAGAGCAATCTCCTGCTTCTCAGTTGGAGCCTTTTGATGAGAATGGACACCAGAGTCCTTCACTATCATGTCTTGAAGATACTAAAAGAGATAATCAAGAGATAGAGCAATCCTTCATTGCTGAAGAACCTGCTACCGAAGATTTCACAGACTCTGGTCACAAGGATGAGATAACTGGTGGAGAAGATCATGCTCCTTTAGCCTCTGTTGAGAAGTCAACTGCAGATGGTGATCATTCTTGTGAAGCTCCAGCTCAAGCAGACAACTTTATTTGTGAAACAGATGCTTGTGGAATCAATGGTCGAAGGGCCAGTCTGCAGGCAATCAGTGGAAAGTGCATGATTGGGCAGTCAAGCAATTCAAATCTTAAAAAGGGCTCCAGAAGATTTGACAGGCAACCGAGTGTGCTTCATGTAACAGGGACTGTTGAGAAGGCTAAGGGAATCAGCAATTTAAGCCGTATAGATTCAAGGACGGAACGAATTGAAGCTTGGCGATGAAAGAAGCTCAACTTCATATATACATCAAATTGATTCTATGACTGTGACTCCGTAAGTTCGCTTGGTTTGCAAGTTGTGAAGGAAAGTTTGTGAATTGTCATGTATGTTTTCTGTGTGCAGGGTGGTTGTTTAACCTGTTCTAATTTCACTGATATACTTCCATGCTATGAATGACAATTTCTGCTTTTAAATCTACCATCTACTTAACATTGGAATTTATTTATGTGGTTTCTTGTGTTATTCTCATTCTTCTTATATAACTTTCATTCTTTACCCCCCTTAGTTTTTCATTTTTCTTCTAGTATTAGTAAAAATAAGAACTCTTTAACATATCCTGCTTTCAGAGTGTTTGCAGAGGTTCCTTCCTATTACGTTCTACCCTTTTTTTTTTCCTTTGCAACACTGTGAACTACACTTGTCTGTTAAACATCATATTTGTGCGTATAACAAATCATATTTTGTTATAAGTTGACGTTCAATATTACAAAAATAAGGTCTCGTATTACAAGTGTTTTATCTATTTTGAGAAGGAAAAGAAAAAAAATCATTAGCCCTTGTATGGCTTTATTTGATAGCACGTAAGACGCTGTGTCAGTGTCAACATGTTTGTTTTGGTTGTCTTTTGCTCGCCGTAACTCATGAAAGCTACTGGAGCTTCATCAACTAGCTTTTTATTCATTTTTGCAACGAAGATTTTGTGTTTCTTCATATTTATGTGGACGGCTATCTGGCAAGTGGTACATGTACAGCATCAGATGTCATGGGCTGGATATAAAGTAAAATCTAAAAGATTAACTTATCAGATGATGACACATTGTCTATTATCTACTCAGTCTTACAAAGTCCAAGAAAAAAAAAATATTTAGTTGGTGTGGGATGGTGGCAATAGGGACCACAAAGTTGAGGAAAATAAAGTGGATTCATACTGCTATTGAGAGCCATAGACATTATGGGGAAGAAAATTACCCACGAATTTGGCAACTCCGAGTAATGAGTAGCGACATGATGAGCTTCACCGCTAGTGGGCTGCATCAATATCTTGTTTGTACATATTAGGAAATTTAGGATAGGCTATTTAAAATGAATGACAGGAGCCGTTCATTTTCGCAAAAAAGTAGTGGACACGTAAAAAGGATAAACAGAAATATGCGTTGCCTCTTGCTGCTGTCAATGAAAGTTACAGTAAAAGACTGGAAAATGTAAAAACTTCCACTCTCTTGTCTAATCCAAGTTGAGAAACATTTTGCACCCAGATGGTACTGGTTTGGCTTCTGTACACTGTACTACCCAAGCCTAGGTTTGTGTCAGTCATGAGCTCCATATCTGAGGGCATCATTCAACTGTTGAATGAAAATTATATTTTGAGGATGAAGATTGTGGAGATGCCACTTATGTGTGGATAATAGGATTGGTTTGGAATGAAAGAGTACACATGTCCACCAATATCATCTTGTTATCAACTCATCCCATGGCAGTAAAAACTTGACAAGATGGCTTGCGTTGAATTCTGTTAACTAGTTAAGAATACATTTGAAAGCACAGATTTGAAAATTGTTTTCAGATACTTGTGAGTAGGAAAATTATTTGAAAATCACTTTAAAAGCGCGCACCTGTCAGTAACTATTTGAAAAGTGTTTTCAGAACTTCTACCAAAACAATATTCCTAGCGAGATGAATTTTCTTCAAGACATTGTCAACCTTTTGATGACAAATAATGATATTCTGAGATTTAAAAAAAAAAAAAAAAAAACTAAATTTATAAGAGTAACTTCAATTAATAAATATTATATCACTTGGAATCTAGAATTTAACATAGATAAGCTTCAAATAATAACTAATAAATAGTGGGATTTTACCACAGTACTGGATGCTATGACATTTTATTCTTTAAAATAAAAAAGTGGGTTGAAATTCCAAAAACTGTACCGAAAGAGAGGAGCGACCACCTATGTTGAGACTATTTATGAGTGATGTTTCAAAGGGAAATGGAAAATGTAATGATAGTATGAAGGTGCGACGGGGAAAGGTTTCTATTGCTTGCCCAATCACATCGATATCTCTTCTCTGGACACCACCAACCACTATGACTTGGCATCTTATTATTGTCTTTTGGAAAAACCTCCCAAAGACAAAGGCAAGCCAGGAAAAAAAGCGAGAGTGGTGCCCGTTGTCCGTTCCCACCCCACTCTGCCACACTTTCGTTTAAGGTCAAGTTATATACATATTGAGACATCAAATTTACGATAGATATGTGTTATAACATGATATGGGATATTAATATTAACGCTATGAATTAAACATGGAACAGATAATGTACTAAAATAGAGAGTCCACCACCCATAATTGACAGATGAAATCTGTTGAAATCCTGCTGAAACGAGCATAGAATAATAACCACTAAAATTGATGCACAGCTCCAAAACCACCCATCTGTATTCAACTCCAACTGAAGGGTAATCCGCCAATTAATAGCACCTTCCCCTTGATTTTTTCAACCCATGCCCGTCTCGTGCTTCTTTTCTTTCTTTCTCCTCACTTGAACAAAACTTTTAAACCTCCTCTTCACTTATCTCCTTCATTTCTCTCTTCAACGCCAGCCCAATAGAAACACAAAACAGAATACTGGATAGAAAAAATATGGCTACCTGTGAAAGCCTGCAACATATATTTGACAAACAATTACCAGAAAAACCGAGACTCCTTGATTCCCTCTCATCATGGAACCAAATCAAACCTGTCAAACATGACGAAAAATCATCCTTTCTCGAAATGTTTGGTGAGCTTCATTTCGAAGAAAGGTCTCCATCCTCCCCGTCTTTGTCCTCATCCCCATCCCCGTCCCCTTCCTTTCCCATGCCAACTTCATCATCTTCGTCATCTTTGCAGGATTTATATCCGAGAAACAACGATAGTCCCCATGTCAACGATGGGAACAAGAGGAGTCCATTGGATTTATTCTCAAGCACCCCAAAGATCAGTTACACCGGTTGCCGTCACAGCAAGAGTGACAGCTTCTCGTCGATGAATTCCGAAAGCTTGCAGCTATGTACAGAGGGGCTTGGTTTTGAAAGCTCTGATGATGTTGAAGACATGACGAGTGAGATAAGTGAAGAGTGGCAAACCCCGCAAGATACCGTTAGTACCGCAAAGCATTCCCCAACAGAAAATTTATGTGGTGAACTCAGGAAGCCAAGAACAAGTAGCGGAGCATTTCCTCCCCCGATTTCTTGTATAGGGAAGAGTGGAAAGCCTTGGGTTTGCTTCAAGTCTTACAGGCATGACGGAAGGTTTGTCCTTAAAGAGGTAAGGATGCCAAGCCAAGAATTTTTGCGTGCATGCAGAGAAGATGGGCGTTTGAGGCTGCAGTTTGTTCAGCCAAACGATGACATCCTGGAACTAGAAGAAGAGGATTACGATGAAGATGAAGAGTTAGAAGATGTAGAAGACGGTCGGGTTGAAGAGGAGGAAAGGAAGGCTGAAACCTGAAGAAATGAACTCAGGAAATTCAAGGTTTAGGGAAGGAGTTTCCAAGTTCTGTTTTTCTTTCCATATGGATTTGCAAATAAGTAGAGAACAGAAGAAACTAAATCTAACTTTGCTGTTCAGGAATAATCTTTCTTTCTTCCTCCATGCCAACAGAAAATAGAAAACAAGTCTCTTTCTAGCCTAGCCAAATCAAGTCTGGATATTACATTATCTTCTTAAAATTTTGCAACCATTGAGGGCATTGCATGCTGAATGATTTCATTTAATCAAAGCGATTCACGCTCTAAAAGTTTATATTACAATATTTAAGTTCGAGATGGTAACCAAAAGAAATCAGTAATTTCTCATCCTGGGAAGCTCATGTTTATTCAATTATTTTCAGTATACGAGTACGCAAGAACTCATCTTCATATATCTACCTGGGTCCTTAGTGCACGAAGCCAAGCATAATAAATTGGCAACATTCAATCAAGAAGTAATTATGAGGATCAACATCCATATCAAATCAAAATCCACAAAAAAGGGAGCACTGCATCATGCATGGTCCGAATCAATATCTCAAATTACAACCAATCACAAATGACAGAATTCCACTTTACTGTACTTTAAATAATGGACTTCGCATCCTTATAGCGTCATGCATATCATTATAGGCACTATCAAACCAAGATGAGGATAAAGAAATGAAAGACAGACCTAGTAAGATATTAAGCAAGTTAATATTTAAGAGAATTACAAATGGTAAAGAATGTTTCACGCGTGCATATGAGACCTAAGATGAACCATTAAGAAGGAATTGACATTGAAATTTCACCTAGAAAACTACCTTAAAATTACCTTTCTCAAGTAGTTCAGGAGTTAAAGGTTGAAAATTGGAACATTTTATTTCTGCAAGTGAAAGTTACCAACAACCATAAGTATGAGACTGAAGACTAGAGCACGGAGTCCAGCTTATGAAAGGTGATACGAGAAGTGTAACTTTCATGTGAACCGAAACCCAAGGTTATCCTAATCTCAAAAGTGACATGTGAAACTACCACCTACGTAGATTTCGTTTACACATGTAACGCCCTAATGCACACAATCACTGTGGTCCTGAACTGAACCTATAGCTAAAATACAATTCAAGACCCTTGAGAACCACAAAATGTCTATATATCAAGGTGAAACGTACAAAAGCACTCAATAAATATATCTTTGAAGTGAGGATACTCATTGGTGACCCTTGACTTGACACGGATAACAATTGTTATTTCAGCAAGAAGAAACATAATATGTAATGCAAATAGACGAATGCTTAAAGTTTGCCAATGGGTGCCCACCTAAACCAAAAGAAAAAGAGAAAGCAAATCAGAACAAACTAACTCAAATCGCATATAATATACGCTAATGGTCCCTGACCTTTCAATCGCTAGCCCAGAAAAGATTCTTGTAGCAAGCTTGTTTTTCATGGGAAGTAATTGGTATAGAACTCTGAAAACTCTATAGAAATGCTGAAGTAACAAATCAAAGATCTTCTGAGGACAAAACAGAAGATTTTATCCCACCAGACACATGGCAAGACATATAATCCACCAGTCTTGATGAAATTACTTATTTTTACTCTTAATTTTCCATCTTTGGTTCTGTAACCTTATAGACAACACCAAAAAGTTACATGCTGCTCATAAACATGCCTAAATCTGATTGTCATTTAAAAAAGAATAAAAATATAAAATAAAAGAAGATTAAAGAATAAAAAAGATTATTAAAAAAAAGGGGCTCATGGATTCTTATACTTAAAACAGCTCTACCACTGCCATCAGTATGATTGCCAACTATGCTCAGTGGTTTGCCTGCTACGTGGCATGAATCGTTGGAATTTGTCAGTTGCCCTATACACAACCATAATAAAGTTTTCCAATACGATATGATACCCTTTCAGGTTAATAATACAGAGATCTCAATGATATAGTCTCATTTTCAGAAAGACTTGATCAATCCCACCAAACAATGTACAACAACTTGCTTATATACATAATGATGAACTCAGAAGACTCCGACAACAGATTACTTGATGAACAATTTATATCTTGAATGAATGGCTAGAAAATAAAGGACAGGAACACAAAATCATTGATTATGATTTGGAACATCTTAGACCACATTATTTGGAACAATTTTCGTGATCATATAATGTTGGCATGGACAAGAGAGAGACTAGCAGTAATGCCTACGAACCATAATTGAACCATAATTTGGTCTGAAGATAAATTTCAAGACACTCAAAAATAATGATTATTGTTCTTTAATTTTCAAACATTTAAAAAGTCATCATCAACACTATTTCACCGCATTTTTCCCCATTCTTCAAAAGTAATGCACATTAGTGAAAGATATGTACTGTTTTTATCACTTTTTAAGTAAAAGGATTTCATTCAATTACCTCTACAAGGTAAATAATTGTGAACGGACACAAATTACACTGAGGGATTGCTGCCATCTAACGTCAGAAGAACTTTGTACAAATCCGGACGTCGATCACGAAATACTCCCCAACTATGTCTCTTGGATTTGATTTTATCAAGATCAAATTTTGCAACAAGAATGGCTTCGTCTTTATCATTAGCATCTGCAACAATTTCCCCTGTTGGTCCTGTCATCAAGATCAAAGTATCAATATTTAACATATTCACAACGGATACAAGTTGATCATCTAATGATTGAATGGCATGCCACCAAATAAGGAACTACGTACCTGCTATAAAGGAATTCCCATAGAATGTGATCTCACTGTTTCCATGCTCTGTCTCAATTATTTCTTTTCCAATGCGATTTGAAGCCACCAAAGGTACCTGAGTTTGTCAAAAATAGAATAATCCCTTGATCAAACATGTTCCTCTTTCAAAAGAAACTCAAATTATTAGAGACAACAAGTTCTCATATCTGATTGTTAGGAAATCATGGAAAAGGGTGGTAAGATTGGAAGGTAGGAAACATCATAGGGTAGGCAATAAAAGAAAAAGCGATATTGTGGGAATAAATGATGTGCAATAAGGGGAAAACTTTATTTTGAATGGACCATGAATAGGAACATATCTGGATCAAGGTGGCTAGTGTTCATATGCAAGGGGGCTACGAAATATCATTTAGAATCTCCTTACCAAAGTAAACAAATCTTAGGGTAAGGATACACAAAGTAATATGCATCAACTAGAGCAACTTCACCACTGAAATCATATTGCTGGATTAGCAGTCTACATAACTTACCACATTAGCACCAGCATGCCCTTGCATCACACGTCTCCAGTGTTCACGAGAATCAAGTCCATCATCCTGAGGTTCAGAACCAATCGCAGTAGGGTAAAACAATATCTCAGCACCTTGCAGAACCATGGCTCGTGCAGCCTCTGGAAACCACTGATCCCAGCATATTGCTAGCATAAAAATGTAGCAGTTATTTTAGAGTTTGCCAGAGTTTACTCCCTGCACATATAATGATGAAAGAGGGGGAAAAAATCTGATACTCATATGTGAACGATACAGTTAGAATATTAAGAAAAAAAATATCAAAATTGCAAAAGAAATTTGTGTGGTATGCCATCCTCTTGATTTACCCAATTTTTATGTTGTTTCATCATTCAAAATTTCAAGCATAGCCCTAAAAAATATAAAATAGTAGCAAAAGACTGAAACTTAAAGATCACACACACACACACACACATATATATATATATATTTAAAAAGAAAAAAGCAATTAAGATTCTTACCGACTCCAATTTTTGCAAATTTAGTTTGGAAAACCTGGTCATCACTAGCACTTGTAAGTTAACTTATTAAGGCAAATCATCACCAAATATCACACCACTGAAAATCACAAACCTTAAAGCCAGTGTCCCCTGGATTAAAGTAGAATTTTTCCTGATAGCCTGCAGGATAGGAAAAAGCAACCTCAATGTTAATCAAGATTAAGTGAATGCATATCAGATTCAATCGATGAAGCATCACTTTTTTCAGATACCTGGTCCATCGGGGATATGGGACTTCCTATAGAGTCCAAGGTCAGCTCCATCAGCATCAATAATGGCTATTGAATTGTAATGGGCATTATTTGCCTCTTCAAAAAAGCTCACCGGTATCACTACACCCAACTCTTTTGCAAGCTTCTGCATCCTGCACCATGAGCACATACAATCATTTCAACAGCATTAAATAAAATGCAGACACAAAGTTGGAAGTCAAAACATGTACAGTTGTTCATATGGCAGATTAAATGCCACAGTTTTAGAAAACTGAAGTATGAAGGATCCAGCTACCCAAATAATTTCAGAAGCCAATAGGATCAGAGACATTTACCTGACAATTGTGGGGTGACCCTTATAAGGCTTAGCTCGCTGAAAGTAATCCTCCTTTTGTGCTTGACAGAAATAATAACCCTCAAAGAGTTCCTGCAGGCACACATAAGGACGTAGCGAAGTAAGCTTAAGCATGCAAATTTAGAGAAACAGAGTCAAAAAGAAACAAAATCTTGATCATCTCAACCTCAAGTTTATAACCTAAAATCTGGAAATGCTGCCATAAATTTCGTTATACTGAAACATAGAGAAAACTGATAGAACAAAGGAGTCCTACCTTATCTTACTGTAATATAAAAGCTAAATTTTTCAGGGTTAAGAGAGTCTTTCACCATCCGTTAAAGGGAAAAAAATCATAACCCATCAGAAGCAAACAAATCTTCGTATATCATGTTGCAATTACTTGCAATCTTAGCATCACTTCCGAGTATAGCAATTTTTCTACTGAAATATAAGATGCCTTCCCGTGTTACAGGAGAACAAATGTTCAAATAGATTTTGTGAGCAATCATTTCCACTAGATGATAAGCTTTCTAGCATATTTGACCAACAATTTTAAGAACTAGCAGCATCATATACTTGTCTCATTGACAATATAAGTAGGCTTTAATCACTAAGGCAACAAAGCATCAACTTGAACCTTAAGGCTAGCATTTTGTATATGGTCACATAGAGAATTTGATAAGCTATAGCCAAAAAGTAATTAACAGTAATAGCTCCAAGTCTTGCCGGTGAGAAGGAAAATAAGAGTCAATTTTCACAGCATAAAAGCTTCCATACAAGTGTCATTTTTCAAAACATTATAAGCCTAGCCTATTGGTAAGAAGCCCTTATTATTGAGGTTAGGGTTCAAATCCCCTTGGGGCCACCTACTCACATCATAAATGCCTAACATTTTTCCAGCAATTTGCTATTATTAGCTCCCATTATATATAGTTTGAAATTCGATAAGATCAGTATAGCCTTACAATAAAGAGCAGTTACCTGAATAAGAATGATGTTTGCACCCTTTTCATAAGCAGCTCTAACCAACCTGCTTAGAAGAAGGTTACCTTGGAATAATAATTGCAATAGTAAAAAAAAAAAAAAGGCTGAAACTAATTACTAAATAGAATCTCTTCTACGTGGTTTGGAAAGGTGAAAGCATGCTTAAAATCTGACTTTGGATAGTTTGATCCTAACGTCAAGTTTCTTTACCTAAGAAGCTAGCAGCTTCAGAGTTTAAATGTGCAAATTAAACTTGAAAAACTTGAATTTATCATTTTATACACAATTGCTATGGCTCTTCCTACAAATCATCACGAGTGCTTTAAAAGAAGCGAACAGCAAATACATCCAAAGAAGTGTCATGAATATTAGTAAATACATATATATGAATAAACAAAAGCAACCCACGGAATATCTTACGTGAATCAACCAGAAAGGCCTGATAAATTTCAAAAGGAAAGAAACTGTATCTGGGTCTTGTTATTCTTTGAGCATTTCTAAACGAAATTACTTGAAGATACTAAAAAACCGAAAGGGAAAAGTGAAGAATAAAAGTTAAAGCAGAAGAAAGGTGAAACCTTTCAGCTTTGGCAACATTAGTGGAGACATCATCTGTGCAAGCAAACTGAAGAGCTGATACCACCACGTCACGTCGTTGTCCATTCTCCATTTCTTGCTTTTTTTTTCTTTTGTACCAAAAAAAAAAAAGAGGAAATATCAACAGAAACGCAAGGGTACTTCTGTTTAAGCTCTCTTTCTCCTGATAAGAAGTGAGAAACGGTGGCCAACTAGTTTGGACTCACCAACCTTCAACGACACACGAGTCAACTTAGGACTGGTTAAATCTCAGTTTCCTTTTTTTTTTTTTAAAGATAATATAAAATACAAGTGCAAGAGTTTATCCTTGTCTAAGTCATGTGAGGACTTCTAGGTAGATAAGCCAGTGTTTTTTAGATATATATATTCTTAATAAACACATTGATAATATGATACTTGGTAATAATTTTTGTAAATAAGAGGATCAATGATCTGACCCTGCTTTCTATTGGATATCAAATAAAATAAATTTATACTGCACTGCAGTTCTTCCCTTTTGAGTACGATGGATGATTGGTTAGCAACTTCAGCTTGATTTCTTAAATATTCAACACCAGCTAACATTTATTGTAAAATGAATAGAGATTTGGTGAAGAGTGTAGACCTTTTGTCCCAAATAACTGTCTCACAAGGTTGCTTGCTTGCTATTCCCTTCACAATGACGTGCAATGAGTGGTTTACAATGTAATATAATATATGAACTGAAACTGCAAAAGTGCTCATATCTCAGTAAAAGATAAAAAGGTAATCTGGAAAACCATTGCCAGACTCAAAATGTAATGTAATATATCGGCCCGAAGTCCAAGTAAATCAAGCACGAACTATAATGTGGTGAAACATAACAGCGACAATGACAAAAGGGAGTACATACAATTCGAAGTTTGATTTATTTCTTTAAAACTCGATTAATTCAATGAGATTAATTGGTCACCAGAGTACTAATCTTCCATTGTTCTCACACCAATCTCAGTCATGGGCTTCTTCTGCCTTCTTTCCACTTGATTTGAGATACCATCCCAGAGCACCAAGACCAGTTATAGTACCAGCTACAACAGCATAGTTTCGGAATTTGTCAGTTGAAACTTTCTCAGTTGATGCTCCAGTAGCCGAGGAAGCAGAGCTACTTGGTTTGGCATCACTAGCAGCCCCTGAGCTAGCAGCTGGTGTCTCTTCTGGCTTGGGTCCCTGAATACATATAACTCATTAGGAGGGGGTTTGGCTATTATCATAGAAAATCAATAAGCATAAACAAAACCTGATAATCAATTTTTTCTTGGCAAAAACTCAAATATAAATAAACTCCACAACTATGCAAGGATCTGGTTCTTACATACTTCTAACCATAATAAGTTCACAATCTAGGAACCCTAATCGAAACCTATCTATGGTAACACTCCTCCGAATCCTCCATTTGGCAAAAAAGATTCACAGATAATTCACATATTGGACTTCAAAGTATGAATTTTACAGCTTCCATGTATTCGGTCTTTTCATGCATGCCCGGGCACATAGGATCAGTACCTCATTCCACAGCTCAAAAGACGAACTACCATGCCCAACTTCTCCTATGCCACTCAAGTGGAAGAAATAGCACCAATATGTATCAAAACACTTAAACTAATATCAAACTTTACATTCAATTACTTCATAAAAAATTAATACATGCATCCATATGTGTATATATCTATACTTCTAAAAGACCTTTCATTCCCCAATTCCTTTCTATTAATTGCCAGACTCACTTTTTGTTTTGTATGCAAGTCACCATATTCTTATCCACTCCACTTGGCAGGCAAGTTTAATTGAACAATTTCTGGAATAAAGGTTCACAGAAAATGCCAGCAAAACTTATTTAATTCTGAGGAGTTGAATGTCAACAAAGACATTCCACAAAAATCTAGAGAGCCAAGAGGTGGCATAAACTGTGTGGAAATGGCATCCATCGTTGTTCTAATATCTTGCTTCTTTATCTATAATAAGCCTCAGACACTCCTAAGAAATATCCATAAAACATCATACATCGTCATCATTGATAAAGCTCAAACCCAAAATTGAAAATGATGCTAAAACACTAGCACATTCTAAAAATTGCCATACAACCCATTAAGATCTCAAAACAGATCAACAAAAACAATTGTGTGATTATACCTTGCGTGCTAACTTCTCCAATTTCTCTTGCTCGGTTTTCTGCAAAATTAGAAGACAAGAATTTATTAAAATGCTGAAAGAAAGAAATGACCATAGTTTACGTAGGCAGATATTTCAAATTTGTAATATATCTTCTCATCACTCTCATGGTAAATGAGAGCAAATGTCAATACTTTAAAGCATTAAAGATAAATGTGAACATCACAAAACAGTCATGTATATACTAGCTCATAGACACAAAACTACGTGGCAAAAATAAAGAGCACCATGATTGGCAAGAGACCCTATTCCAAAATACTAAATAGTTCCACACAATTGGGAAAAAGATAAACAAGAAAGATAATCATAAACATTATTTAAGATCAATCTCCAGCATTTTCTTGCCTAATAATGTTAAATTGTTTTTACTAAATAAATACAAATTAACATCACTTTGAACTCGTTTTAAATTTTACAAACGAGATTTATAAAACAAAATGAAAAAAAGAGCAGTAAATCAATAGAAAAAGCAAGAAAACATAAATCTGAAGTATATTCAAGGGATTATGGTTATTACCTTGATGTAAACATTTTCTGCTGCTTTTTCCTCCTCACTAAGAATTTTGCCTCCGCTTGAGAATCTTCGAGAAACATGTCTTAAAGCAACCCTTGACGCCATGATAGTTGATTCAATCGTCCCTGTAGTTGAATAATGAACAATGAGATTCCAGTTATTAGATCAACTAATACAAAACATCCAAGTCTAGAACATGGTTTTGCAACTACATACAAACGAAGGGACTTCTCAAAATCATTCTGGCCCATTTCATACACTGAAAAGTTAGTGGTTCATCGAAAAGAAGGTCGCAGCTTGCTTAAATACAGTTGTTTTTATAGCTCGTAGAAATCAGTCTCCAAAAGCAACACAAAGCATAATCAGCTGCTCTACATTAGATAGAATTGTAGCTTTAGATGATCTACGAATCCGAAAAACAATTCCAATCTAAGCATAAAATCGTGTCAGCACTCATGTATCAAGTATTATTTACACAAGATAACCTCCAAGAGATCACTGCCTACAATGTGCTCTATGATAAACAAAATAAAAAAACAATGAGAATTATAGAAATCATTCACAACTCAGTCCCAGTTTCCGATTTGCACATTCTGTACATAGAAACTATACACATAAAACGCTCCAGAAAAATTGACTTCAAATCATACATTTGATGCATCCAAGAAAACACAATATCAATTCTAATGGTGTCCATAAGACAGTACTCAGGTTAGAAATTATTCTCTCAAAAGAAGATTAAACATATATCAACTCCTCCTACTTGAAAAAGTACATTAAAAATAAACCTCATTAACACTTCACCTAAACAAGACAATCAATCACCCAAACATCGAGCCGAACAAATGCAGGATATTTTGACATCAATTAAACCCTAGCCAACAATGCCTCTTGACACCATTAAAAGCACTTAGGCATCTATTTTGTAGTATTTGCTCCGCTGAAACACTTAAAATTAGTTCTCTTTATCAAATACGAGAAACATTGGAAAAAATAAATTCTTTCTGAAAAAATAACTTAGCAAAGCACTTTCTATATGATCACTTCAAACGCATCGTAAACATCTAAATAAACGAAACAACAATCAAATCCATCGATTATACGATCATCATTCCGTTACAGCGAGAACATACTAAAGCAAAAAAAAAAAAAAATCGTAGAAATTTGTGAATTAAAACAAGAGAATGAAGCAAATTTGATTTGGTTAAGAGTTGAGAAAAATTGAAACTGCTTACTTCGGCAAACGAAGCGATGCGCAGAGAGAGACGTAGAAATGAAATGTTGAGCTTCAGTTTGTGAGCTAGGCCTATAGAATCATAGGGTTGGTGTGGTTCTAAGATTCGCTGATTTACATGGAAGATCCTGCTCACCGTCCGATTGAATATTAAGATTGATTAGGTGGAACCGTTTGTATATTATAAAAAGTACGCGCGGAACAATGATCGAGTGCACTCCCTCCATCATTTAAAGATTCGTTTCTTGATGTTTGATATTTGTTTTACAAAATGTTTTAACTTTTTTTAAGAAAATAAAATTTGTGCTTCCAAATATTCAGGAATATTTTTACTGTTATATCTAAAAATTATGTCCTATAGTAAAATCATTAGAAAATATGTATTATATTTGCATATATATTTCTTAAATTCTAGATATATGAATTAATATCACTTCCAATAAATGATTTTTTCTTTTAATATTAATAAGGAATTCGTTTTTATTTATTTAAATATTTGGAAAATGAAAAATAGGATGTAATGGACACCTTACTTTTTTGTTCTGTACTATATTTACTTTTTAATTTTGGGGGAAAAAAAAGCTGTGGAGTTATTATCATTGGATTTTTTTTATAAAACGATTTCAAATATTATTTATTTAAGTAAAAACAAAAAAAAAATGGATCCTTAATTATAATATCTAAATTAACGTGATCAAAGAATATATAGGATCAAGATCAAATTTTTAATTGAAACATCTTTGTTGACCATGAATTCTCAGGGTAATTATAAAAAATAACTAAAATTAAGGGTACGTATTGAAAAATAATCAATTTTCCAATTTATATGATCTATTTACCTACTTACACCTAAAATAATTAAAAAATCTCTCCCTTATAAACCATACTTCCCATTCTTTAACACTTTTCAATCAATAGATAGTCGTCGACAAACGATCAAAAATCGTTGAACTCATCAAAAAGTTACCAGACACTTATTAGACTCACTGAAAAGTTATCAGGATTAAAATATATTTTCGTCATAACTGTTAGACATGGTTAGACAAATTATATAAATTAAATGAGTTAATTGTTTTTCAATTTACAACCTTAATTTTAATTATTTCTCATATTTTTCTTATTTATCGTAACAAAACATTATTTAAAAAAAAAAACAAAACAAAAAGGAAGGGGATCAGTATTGAAGTTAGAGGCATATAATGATGATGGATATTATTTTGTTGTCTTATCTAAGACGGATCAGGCTCAATCTCTAAATTTATTTATTTTTTTAAAAAAGTTGGTAGTTAATAGATAAGAATTTAAAATTATATATATATATAAAAGGTAAGGAATTTTGTTATAGCAATCAAAGCTTTAACAAATTGGTTAAATTGTTAGATTGACGTTAAAAATACTTATCATATTATTCTTTAAATAGCGAATTAAAAGTTGATATTAGTCGGATAATTTCACCAAATTAGAAATTATGCAGCAATGCTCGGGTACCCATTATCTTTTTAAGTAGAATTCAGATTCATGAATGAAGTTTTGTGTAATTTGTTCTTGTATTAATGCAATTTTGGCTGGTCCATTTTCTAGGAGACATTGAATTTGGTTGCCCTCTA